>VOMN01024684.1:0-41472 GCA_014899125.1 Orchestia grillus
CAAGGAAGCACAACCTTTCACCGTGACTGCACACTGCACACTCCAATTGTACCAATTGAATATTGCTTGAAGTAAATAAATGCTTCAAATATTTCTGTGGAAAGAATATCATAGACACAAAAATCAAGATGATGGTAAATTTGTTGGTAGGCGACGTATCAAAATTTACTTAACGTTATTATATGCGTTTTTATTTGCGTCATTATATGCAAGTAAAAAATATACACTCCTAAGTCATATCTTCATGTTCTGATCCGACGCTAAAATTTCATATGCCTGACTTTCATCTTTATTTGATTTTTCGTTCAGATACGTTAGATAAAGCTGAGGTTGTGATCCCCCCATAAGAATAATGTTCTAATATACCGTATGTATTAATGACCTCGATCAAATGAAAACGGCCAATATATTTTGAGTTGAACAGCGCGGGTAGAACGCTCTGCCAAGGACACGGGTGCACCGTACTCCGAGGCGCGCAGGGGAACACGAAATTAATAAATCTGCGTTCAAGTTTCGAGTGGACCTCGGCATTCGCGACATGCACATTCTGTTCCACAGACCCATCATGTCGCTCGGTGCTCGGCGCCTGCGTACAGCGCTGGCAGTCCGCAGCAGCCGTGTTCCGCAGCTCGCTGGTATGCCGGTTGATCGATGTTCTATCATTTTAGTTCTATGCTTCCTTCAACGTATTTTTTTATGGAACTTCTTTGTTTGCCACTGATGGCGTCACGCTAGTTCGCGAAGATCAACGAGCGTTTAGTATTCTTGAAACCTCAGTAATGAATTTCGAATCTGAAATTATCTACATTTATTTTCAATAAAGCCTGATCCTGCTAAAGTTACCTTATTCATAATTTAAATGAAAGTATGCGATTACGCAAGTTTACAATCATCGCATTAAATACATCTTGATAACAGATTACTGTACCACCTTAATATTGGTTTTAACATGAACTTTTCTCGAATTAAAATACCCAGGTTTTCAAATTATTGCGTTTACTTTGGAATAATTTTACTTAGCTTTAAACAGTATCAAAGATTGTGTTAAATTTGCGTGTAATAATTATCGACGGCTATGAATATGTGGAGCGGCTATGCGATTTTATTGCCAATAATGGAGTCTTAATAATGGATTGTTTCCCAACGTACTTCAATCGAGGACGCAGAACGTTGTTTCAATGCCATCTCTCCGTACTTGTGCGACTATTTACTTATCAGTTTATCCTATTGATAATTAGCTCTCTGTACCTGGCATACCACCGCATTGAAAGCTTCCGGTTTCCGTTGGGTTTTCAGTACTCAATGAGATCACTGTAACAAGAATTAATTTGCTTGTGCTTCTCTGCTTCTCTCACCAGAAGTATAAAGGCTTTGACCTTTGGTAGTTATGCTACTCTGAAGGTTTGTTTGTAACAGGAAAACACTACCAATAGAAATGTATAATTGCGTGCGTAAGGAATTATACATTTTTAGAACCTTTTTATCGAGTGTTTAAATGTGAATTTACCGTACCCGACTTCACCGGCTGCTTACTGCATGATGCAGGTGAAAATTTCAAATCTTTTATATTGAGGGAAATAAAAAGAATATTCTAAAACAGAGCTTAAAAAGCTGCTGAATTTACATCGTTAAATATCTATATGTTCTTGAAGTCCAGTGAGGTAAAATTTACTCACCCTTGCAGCCAAGGAATCTTTCCTGGCGGTGTCCAACAACACAAAGCGCGGCTTGCCAAGATGCACAGTGATACTTTACGACGCTCTAAAATTTTTGTGTGTTGCAATGACGCGCTCAGCATTTCTTGGTGCCATTAAATTGACGCCCTTCTTCTGGTCGATTATTTGTGAAGGATCTTTGCGGCTATTGATTACAGCTATTTCTGGAAGCTGCGCCCCGGCATACCTAGCGTAATCGTTGCGAAGTATAAACATTCATCAATTGCGGAAAGAGTTTCCGTAATTTGTGACGATGGAATGACCGTCCGAGGACGAAGCTCGTTTTAATTGCTTAGAGTAATGGTAAAATAGCGCAGGCGTTATCTACAATACCGTTGTTGTTGCTGATCATAATCCGAATTGCAGTCGCCGAGCGCTGCCATCACATCTCAGAGAACTGAATGGTCCGTGTTCGAAAAACGGTTTTCGCAAGAATGATTTCATTTTGTTGCTGAAATATTTTTGCATCTCTAAAATAAACTTGCGTCTTCCCTTGGCAACATATAGCATCTGTTAGGAATTCTAAAAATAACTTTGAAAAATTGAATTTGCTTATTAATTTTATTTCCGAAAATTGTTGACGGTTTTTTCTGGTGACAGTTTATATCGGGTTAATTTTATTCTATTTCGTGGGTAATGATTTCGATAATGATTGTCAGATTTATAATATCGATATTATTCCCAAAGCTAATAGTGTACTTCCGGTTATTTCCGTGTAAAAATTGTCCAAATAAAACATAATTACTAAAAGAGTTCATGTGTAACACTATATGTATGTTAATATGTGCATTTCAGGAGTGATATTTACTGCTTTTAGTAATGAGCATTAAATTTAGTATTCTTTGCAATGATTAAAATGACTGCAACAAAATGAATATTCATTGCTTGGATTTGTAGCTGCCCTTAATTTATGGTGGCAATTTCAATACTGAGCGTAAATGAAATATTTGACTAACTTTGACGGTCCAGCAGGAGCCCGGTGTGCCTGTGACGCTGCGGGAATTTTTCCCATGATATCGTGTGAATTCATTCTGTGATATCGCGTGAATTCTTCCTATGATACTGCAGGAATTCTTCCTGTGATTTCGCGTGAATTCTTCCTATGATACTGCAGGAATTTTTCCTGTGATATCGCGTGAATTCTTTCTGTAATATCGCGTGAATTCTTCCTGTGATACTGCGGGAATTCTTCCTGTGATATCGCGTGAATTTTTCCTATGATATCGCGTGAATTTTTTCTGTGATATCGCGTGAATTCTTTGTGATATCGCGTGAATTTTTCCTGTGATATCGCGTGAATTTTTCCCGTGCTATCGCGTGAATTTTTCCCGTGCTATCGCGTGAATTTTTCCTGTGCTATCGTGTAAATTCTACGCGGGGAAAGTCACTTAACACGTTCACCAGCATTTGACGCATATATTATGCCCGAAGAGGCATTTAGCTGTGCTACATTTCTATCATTAACTCTTGCCATTAACGCACATATGCGTCTTCGCTGATAATGTATGTACAAGTTATTCTACTTTATAGAATTATTATAAAAAGAAAAATTACAATTGAAATTTCGCACAATGAAACTAGATGGGATCATAGAACAACGAAAGTTTCGTGCCAACAGGGAAATGCGTTGAATAAATGAAACATGTTATGCTGAAAGATTGAAATTTCAACAGGAACTAAATTTTCAACAATTTAAGAAATTTACAATTAACCCTACTCGGTGAAGTGGTTCGTTAATGTACAAACAGGAAAGTTTATCATGTTGACCATTTGCAATTATGTACGTATGACTCATCTGCATACTCTACTTATAGTTGTCGCCGAAGATACAGTCGGTGGTGAATCGTGTACTCTGGGTATTTTTCTTTGTTTGAATTCACCCATATTTCTTCAAACATAACATATGTATTTATTCTGAATAGTCCTCGTAAGGTTTTTAAAAGCAGTGAGTTATCTCAGCATTAAAGAAACAAAAAGCAGATGACTACTATTTAAAAGAAATCAACATGCTCTGAGAAATCACGTACGAGTAGATTCTTTGAAGAACCATCAAGTTATTCCGATTAATGTTAATAAGTCTGCGTAACTCGTGTATTACTGCACCAATCTAATATTCAAAACCGGGAACATAAGCGTCATAAAATGTGCTCAATAAATAGAAAAATTGAGCACAGCAACATTACTAGAGAGACGAAATGGCTCCTGTAATAGGTCGCAACCAAAGGAGCTTGTAGGCTGTCCGAGTGTCCATTTGATTAGCTGCGCTAGCGCTGATTTGCTGCTGCCTCCGTTTTATCGGGCGAGCGACACATTCCTTCTTGTTCGCTCTCTCTTATCTTGCTGCGCCCTTGCTCCCTTGCCTCCATTATTTTCCAGCAGCCCATTTGCGTCGTGCCGTCCTGCGAAAAATTTGCATGAATCTTCCTCAGCTCTTCTAGTCATATTTTGATCCCAAATGCTAATTTCTTTTGATATTTATCAAAGAATGAAAAATAGCGTGCCAGTTTGCTCAAATTGGGAAGCGTCGCATGAAATGCTTGTGAAAGATGGTCCCTTGTTAATTTTCAAAGTCGATGTGCACAAATAATTTCGACTCGTCCTTGCTTTTGGGGCTTATCTACGACAGTGATTGGTCTGCTAGCTATATTAGCATTAAGTAGCTCGCACTCACTCGTACGCGTTACGTATTCCCTCCGCTTTGATGCGTACACCTGAAAAATAATGCTAATGAGCAGATCGTGAAGATATCGCTCGCTTAGAATCTGAAGCATTTTTTTTTGCTTTCAAAATCTTCAGCTTGAACGCGTATTCAGGCAGGACTACGCGTGAGAACTGATCGTTCATTCTATATATTTGCATTAAACATCCAAATTTCAGATTTTTTTTACAGCATTGCATAGTTTAATGAATATTTATTTACGTCATCCCAATTTCTTCGTTTTATTCTCCAGCTATTTGCATCTCATTTCAAAGCTGAAGCCGCTTCAGAGATGCACTGGAAGGCATTATCTCTCTGTGTATCTTTGAAGACTTGTACTGTTTTAGGGATTGGTGGGATTCATATGGGTTCCATTAGAGGGTTGTGCCTTTCGTAGTACAGGAGTACATCTCAGGAAAGAGCTTTTGTCTCAGGTGCCCCAGCTTGACGACACGCAGCAGAACAAGTCCCGCGGGTCATAGGAGCCTCTTGTTGGCTGAGCTTGTTCAGATTTCTGCTGCTTCCTCTCCTACTCTCTGACACAGAGAGCAATCGCAACATACAAAGTCTTGAATAATTGTGATTATTCAAGATCAGTCTCTATTGCATGACTTTCGGTATTGACATACAAATCAAACAGGACTATTAATTAACCTTATCCACCTGCTCTCGCTGTATATTTTCGGAGAATATTGATGTAATTATTTTAAAGTAAATGCAGGCCACCCATATTTTAATTGTAATTTATTTAAGGCCATGAATTCATTGTTAACTCTTGGTTTACCACTGTTCCAAGCCTTTCGTTTCTGTATTAACCTGCTTTGATGTTCTCTTCTTCGTGTAATTTATGGTGGACCTCTTTTGTATGAGGTACCTCATCCCTCTCTTTCTTGCATTGTATATTTATTGCATGCATTACTCCTCAGTAGGCGTAGGATAGGCAACATGATTAGATTTGTCTGTCGTACGCTACCTCAGGCCTTCGGGACTTCTGTTTTTGTGCTTTCAATTTTCACACTTTTTTAGCTCTCTCTTTTTTGTCTTTTCTTTCTCTTCATTCTTGACCTGCTGTTTCTATGCTCTGGAGATCTTGAGTGGGAACACACTTTATGCATAGATTTTCCACAGTTCATACCAAACGGTTCTTCCTCTTTCGTCTAAGCTGAGCCACTACTGCTATTGATGCATGCGGTAGCAAATTTTGCAGTATTTTTATGCCTGTGAAGAGCAACAGAAGTTCAAATTTGTTTGTTCTTCATCGGTAGATTTTAAGTTTGATGAGAATTCATTCAGACTGTAATTTTTAGTTGTAGTCATAATTGAGCGTTATAAAGATATTTTAAAACAGTATTGGAGTCCTTATTATGATATGGCTCAATCTCTAAAATTCTTTATTAATAGTAATAGGAAGGGAGTATAAATTTTCATAACGAGATAAAAAAATTATCATTTTTATCCTGTAATTCGATGTTACGAACGAGCTAGGAATTATTTATTTAAAAAATTACTCCACCCTATCTTTTAGTATCTACGCTTATCTTTCACAAAACATTTAAGTTTCTTTGTCATCGTGACATTAATATCTTCCTATGAATTTTTATGTTCCATCGAATATATTTTCTGGGCTGCATTTTCAAAATGTTTATTCATACATTTTGCCTCGTTAACTCAACAGTTTTTAATGTTCAAGTAAAGATTCTCTTGAAAATATCGAAAATTTGAGGATTGAATAAATGAAAAATCTATTTTTCGTATAATTGTAGATCTCCATAGGAACTGAAGACGGCATATTTCGATTATATTTAGTTCACACATAATTCAACGTGGACCGTTTCTTTGCTTGGAGGCGGTAAATTTGTGCTATCGCAATTTCGAAAGATCCATCATAAAATACTGCGGTAAATTTATGTTTTTTTTAAACATCGTGGTGAATTTGATCAGAGCGTTCTAGGAAATTGATAAAATAATAGTAACTTTAAAAAAATTTATAATACGACGAGAACCTTCTTAAAATGTTTTTCCTATGAGACATAGAAGCCTGCCTGGAATATCATACTTTGAAAACATCAGTGGAGCCTTCTTTGAGTTATTGCGGCAATATTAATAATGACGTCATCTGGTAGCTATTTTTGCAACTGTTCAAAATGACTGAAGTAATTTTGTGGGAGCTTACATGACGTATTACAGAAATTGTTGCGAAATTTTACGTATATAAATTGTACATAACATATACTGTTCATCTATGAGTGCAGTCATGATAAGCTGTTGGTAGTAGTAATTATTTTCTCCGATAAATATATTGTTTTTGTAGTATTCATGCAATAGGTCATGTAAACTCCGTGTAGTTTATGCTGAGTATAAAGTAGATTTTAAACCAGCGTCGAATAAAACATTGCAGTAATATTGGCGAGTCAGAATATCAATTTGAAAATAACTTATCTCAGCATCATATTAACCCTCATTTTTAAGCAAACGATTGTCAAAAATATTCGAGGAATAGTTTTCTTTTGAACTCAATTGAAGGACTCCACTTTCTGTAGCTCAAAAGTTTGTTATGATTTAAGGTAGAAAATATTGTTCAAATTTCATTAGAAGCAAATATTCGCGCTCATAAATTTATCTTGAAGTTCCTACTCTCGCGTCGTTTCCATGAGCAACCATTATGAACGCTTTCCATGAGCAACCATTATGAATGCTTTCCATGATCAACCATTATGAACGCTTTCCATGAAATCACAATGCTTCGATTGTAAGAAACTTGCCTGTTTTTGAAAGGTGGTCAGAAATTGCAGTTATTGTCTAATAATTAAGTTTAATTTAAATACCTGGGTTCAACAAAATCATGCAAGTTTTTTCTTGTCTGCAACGTCAAAACCTTGCCGAATGCTTATGCATGCCTCCTTGCAGAAATTTGCTTAACCCTTTATGGCTAATTTTCATTTTACTTCAGTAACATTTTATCATATTACAGGTATGTTCTCGCCAAAGCCCGTAATACCCTCAAATTTGGTGCAAGATAAATAAAAAATTGAGACAATATTTCCCGTTGGTATATGCCACATTCCTGTCTAAATTGAATGTAGTTATATTGAGTGCACCGAATGCGGTACATGGGGCAGATATGGGTCAAGAAATGTTTTCTTCTCGTCGGAATGATATTGTTTTATCAAAGTGCGTTATGAATACATCGCAAATGGTGCTTTCATCATTTTGTTCAGCTTTAGCTGATTCTCTGCCTGCGTCTCATACGCCCGAGTAAATATTGCGCCTGTCTGAATGTTTCGCTGCCCCATCGATTACATTCAACTCTGCGTTTTCAAAATCAATTATGATTATTATCAATTAGAATCAATTTTTGCCTCCCCACCGATTATGATCTACTGTGCGCTGGCGATATCTACGCTTAGGCCACTTAAATTATGGGTAATTATAGATGTTCTGGCGAAAAAGTTAGACTGGGGTATTATTGGTCAATAGTCTCAATTCGCTTCAAATTTATATGTCGCTACCGTCGATTCTTCCCCGTTAACAAATAGAAAAATGATTGGGAAAATTTTCTGTCATGACATTTCAAGTCGATCGAACCTTTTTTTCAATTGTGATCAGTCGAGAAATTCGCCTTCAAATGTCGAAAGAAATCCAAACAATTACACGGTCGTACCGTAATGATGTTTGCTTCGTGGCTCGTACATACGGTGAACTCGGCTTAATAAGTGCATTGGTGTCAAATATTTGGAGGAATCTGTAGCAAGCTTCGAAACATACTCCAGTGCTTTAGTCACTATTGGCTTACTGAAATATCGCTGAAAGTAAGAAGTTTTGTTTATTATTCTTCAAGATTTTCGACTAAATGTCGGTAATTTTCCAATGCGGTAATTACGTTTGCGGCAATATGTTGCACATGTCTATAAAGTATTTAATCCTAGAGGTCATTATATACTTTCCAGTGGATCTATTAATTTACACACGCTCTATTTGTATAAATTTGTTCATAATCAAGTTCTTATCCTAAATCAATTAACCAGATTTTTTGGCCGACCTAGTGAAGTTTGCCTTGTTGATTATTACAAACATAAATTTATATTCCTATGTTAAGTGACGTTTACGGTTTCGACGTTACCGTAAAAGAATCATCTTTCCCCAAAAATAATTTTAATCTTCAGTCTGCATCAATGGCGTGACGTCAATGTCACTGTCGCTGCAAATGCCCGATAAAAATGATTGCTTAGTAGCGAAAGAGGTGCGTGTTTAGCACGTGATCTCAAATTCTAAGGAATGCACGCGGTCACGAATATTTGTGATCATTTTGACATCAGTGCTCATTCATAGCAGCTTTCTTATACATCTCACTGCCTATTGACACCTTACTATTCATTTCCTATCACCTAATATTCAGAAAGCGTTATTTTCAACTGTTTCTTAGTTTTCTTCTGTTCTAGAATGTTTAGGGTAATGAAAAATGTATGCACGGCTAGAAGATCTGTATTTTATACGTCTAAAACAATGAGATAGGGTATTCATCAATAAGTTATTTATTGTGACTATTCTGAGCTCGCATCTTACGCTCACGTGTAGTTATTACATTCATCTTCTAACGCATGTCAAACTCTTTAAATGTCTACAATCGCTGCTCATTTTAATTATAAGTACACCATAGAAGGGATTTCCTAGAAAAATTTACATTACAATGGTATACGAAACTAAGATTTGGCATCTTGATACTATATATATAGCCATACTATGAGAAATTCCAGTTCAAAGCTAAAAGCTTATACTTAAATGTTATCAAATTTCCTGGAAGCTAACGTTTTGATCGCTACTCTTTATGCTACTCACGGAAAATCCAGACACGTAAATGTATTCGAATATTTGCGTAACTTATTTACACACACTTGGAAACAAGTATATCACAGCTCTATAAAAAGAAACATAAATATTTCACAACACAGGGGCTCCTGCAACTTGTACACAGAAAACTACTTCGTGGTAAATATTGCATCAACAAAATACATACATTAATTCCATGATTTTGTGTTGGTTTGATTTTTGGTGAGCACGAAAAAAATTTCTTGCGCAGTATTCATTGTTAGAGAGAAATTTAACAGAAAAGCTGTTTTATCGCTAGTTCACTGTTTAAAATCTTAGGTTTAAAGGTTAGTACTTTATTACAAGACGACACCAAATCACTACATACTTGTGAATACGCTCAGCAATCCCTCTTCCGTTAAATAACACTCAATTTGTAACTACAAATTCTGTTTCATGTATGACTCGCAAGTGACAATACTTAGAACACTTCGTCAACTCAGGTCACTTTAAATTATTGCTGTAATTGATCGTTCGACACTTCGTAGCACTTTTTTCAAAGTTTTTCAATTCCCTTTGGATTCGTAAGAAGGTCTCTTGCGAGCTTCCAAGCTTGGCGCGCGGCGGCCTCTAGAGCTGCTGGGGGTGCTTTCAGGAGGTTGATTGCTGGTAAAAAATAATGGGGGCACCGGCGGCACTGGAGGCAGGTGATGAGCTGGAGCATCACTCCCAGCAACCGCTCTCCCATTGCCGCTTCTACCCAGTCACTCTCATTCGGATGCTTCTCGCATTCGTGGAGAATGAGAGCCGTCAAAACCCTGGATGGGACTGGATCCCCCACCAGGTTGAGGTGCCGATCCCTCAGCGCTTTCAAGAGAGATAAACATTTACGCCTGCTGCCTCCTTGCAAAAGCCTTTGTTCTGCTTCCGTGAAAGCCATGACCCAGGCATCCGCCTCGAGTCCTCCTCCACCACGGTGGCCCTCGCGACTCACGAGGTCGAAGCCCTCGGCTTTGACCTCTACTACGTGCTGAGGGTTTGGCCAAGGGATGTGAGGTGCCGGCCAGTGGGCTGCTGACCGGGGCCACACTCCGGCGCACTTGAATGCTGGCGTTAGTTGTACCAAGTATTTGTCCCGGATTCGTAGTTTCACTTCACTATTGTCTGCGATCACTTTGACACCGCTACCTACTTTCTCCACTGCTGCTGTCACTAGCGTTTGCAATCGCGCTCGCATTTTTCTAGCTGATAAATATCCAGATGCCGTAATAAATTCGACCCATAAGGACATCGAACGCTTTCGACCATCGCTGAGTTTCAACACAGCACTGCCGGGAAAACTACCATCGTCGACGAAATTGAATTCTCCCATTTGATTTAGGTAAAGAATGGCTTCGAATTCGGTGGGTGAGAGTACGTGCAGTCCTTCAAACCGCCCATTAACTTCAGCCAAGGATGAGATTACGCGCGGCTCTTGCAGCTCGACCTCCCTCAGGATCTCCTGCAGAGCGGCCGCAACTTCACGAAGTCCCCGCACGACAGCCGCCCTTCGAGCCGCCACTCGCTCCCCACAGTATCTGCCCAGCTGGGGAACAAGACGAGCTCCTTCGGCAGGCACCAACATCCTCGTTAAAGCTCACTAGTGGCGCCCATGCAGTCCTTGCAACACTGTAATTATCGAGCGCCTGCAGGAGCGTGCAGCGCCAGGCGGAGCCAGAGGGCACGCTCAGACCCGCCTTCGCTATCGCATTACACTCCATCTCAAGACCTTTTAAAGCTGTCTCACTCTTTACTTTATTTTATGGCTTTAACATTGTTGCAGGTATTCTGTTCTCGTGAGCAAATCCCTTGTGAGTCGCCAGCACTGCGAGGCGGCTTGCATTAAACTCTGCCGTGCTATTCCTCGAAATAAGTCCACTTGGGGTAGGAAATAGTGGGGACAACGTCGACATAATAAACATGAGATCAATTGTAAGAGAATTCCATTGATACGATCGCCTAAACTGAGAGTGTCCCACTCCCATTCGTGGGGATGCTTCTCACACTCGTATAACACTAGTGTTTTCAGTACAAACGCGCTCACTGGATTTCCGGGTAGTTCCAAATGACGGTCACGAAGAGTTTTCAAAATACCTAAACATTTCTTACGGCAACCTTGGGTTAGCAATCGATCTTCAGCCTCTGCAAACACCATGACCCAAGTGTCTCCTTCTGCCGTGATAGCAGCTTCTTGCTTATCCTTTTCCTTGTCTCTGGCAAGGTGCGAACAGTCTCGCGAAACTAAAGTGAAGCCTGACATCTTGACTTCGGTCGCCTGCTCGACTCCTGGCCATGGCAGAGTTGGCTCAGGCCAGTGGGCTGCGCTCCTAGGCCAAATTCCGTAGCATTTGAACGCTAGAACCATGTCCAACGTATAGGTGTCTCGTATTCGAACCCTAACTTCTGAAGTTCCACCTACCATGCGGAGCTGGTCACGGTATTGCGATTTTTCAACAGCTTGAGCCACTAAGGTTTGGAACCTTGCGCGCATTTTACGCGACGATAGGTAGCCTGAGGCTGTAATAAATTCCACCCACAACGACATTGATCGTTTCCTACCGTCGCTAAGCTTGAGCACAGCGCTCCCTGGTACTGTGCCATCGTCTACTAGATTGAATTCGCCCATCTGATTGAGGTAAATTGTGACTTGATATTCGCCCGGGCTTTGAATTTTGAGGCCTTCCCACCTTCCACCTGTTTGCGTTAGGGTCGACAGACATCGAGGTTCTTGAGCCTCTACGTGCTTCATGAGATCGTGGGCGACCTGAACCACTTCTTCAACTCGTTTGCCTACGACAACTCGTCTTTTGGCCACTTGTTCGCTATAGAACTGTTCTAATGCGGCTACTAGCTTAGTGTTTCCACTGGCTGATGCATCAGCCGGAACAAGCATTTTGGTTGAATTTCACTGCACTCTATTCACTGCCAAACTTCAGCACTGCAGACTCGGTGTCTGGAGCTTCTACGTCACTGCACTTACGAAGGGACCGTGAAAAATTTGGTTGTGAAGCACCAACGGAACACACACGTTTAGTCCTGCTACTGTGCTCCCCTTAGCAGCTTTTTACGGCTCTCCCGTACACACTTAGGGATTTGAAATTCGATTTAGAGCTTAAATCTTGGTGAGTAATTACTTTGTAATATCCATTTAGCCCGCTGATATGTTAGCTGGCCTGAGCTACGGCTCTGTCTGACGCAGGGCTCGACTCGCCGTGCCGCTGCTTCCCACACCTCAGCGTCATTGGCCACAGGCGCTGGGGAGGAGCCCCTCATTCAATAAAAGCCGCCTGCTCCCATTGGAGCTCTGCCTCTTGCACGAGGCTGTTCCGCTCCGCAGTTCTGCAGCTCCGCCTTCTATGCTCGTCCATTGGAGGCGCCTGGTCGGCGCTCCGCGAATGCCGCACCCGATTACCCACTTCAGCTGAACAGGATGATTCCCATGGCACGCCTCCCGCTATGGCACCACAGAAATAAAAATCTATTCGTGGCTGCGATCTTTAATCGTCTGTTTATCAAAAGTACCGTGATTTTGTGTGGTTTACATGGTCATGCCTCCGTAAATTAGCTCCTCGTCAAGGACTTGGGCCGGTATGGCTTGATAAGGCAAGATGAGGAAACGTCTCTCTCTCTTTCTGCTTCTCTGCTGCTGTTGCTCGCATCCAGTCGCATTCTGTTGTCGACGTCATCAATTGTAGGCGAGTCGAGGATGTTTGTGTGTCACATAAGCGGTCTGCGTCTTGATGAATTAATGATCGGCGAGACCGCGGCTGACGTATCGCCTCATGAGATCTGATTTAGCTCGACTCACCTCTCCTCCTTGCATGGCGCGCTTTTCTTATATGGCTCCCGTAAAGCGCCTGCATTAAATTCCTATGATTGATTCGCCTCGCTCGAGTTCTTTACTTTCGTAATTATGATCCATGGTATTCGTAGAATTTTCTGCCTTGTATCGATTCTACTTGACTCAGTTAAGTTTGAATCTCAGCTATAAAGTTCGCCTTTCTGTATGCGTAGGTGCTCAAACTTTATTTCAAAGATGATCGTCTAAAGCATCACGGCATGAAAGAAATAATATCTATCATTTTCTGACTAATTTTGCAATATAGTGTTTATCCTGGTACGTGCTGTGAAATAACCCTTCATAATAAAGCTGTGACTTGAGTCAAGACCATGTACAGTCATCCCTGTGAACTGTAAAAAGTTGTTTGAAAATAATATTCTTTCATAACTTCGGATCCCAGATTCGGAAATGAGGTCTCGTGCACATCACGTACAATTTCACCCCATGACTTTATGAGAAATTAACATTCATTGATCCCTTCAGCGATGCCCCGTTGTAAATTTCTGTTCTTTGCTTATTAAAAACTTGCGATAATGAACGTCATTTGCATGCTTTGACGATAAAAGAGTGCTCTCAACAGAGGTTCATTGTTAGTGTTTATGATACTGTACATGATAGGTGCACGATTTATAAGTCGCATGCAAAAGCTAACTGGTACATGCATTTGTCGTATGACCTTTTGTATAGCCGCAGTTCTCGTCAAATTGCAAGTGCGTAGGCTGTGTATGCAGTACCGATTTGCTGCTCAAGGAAAGGCAGAATGTGCAGCGATGTATAAATAGTCTTTAAATTAGAGGAAAGTGGAAACCTTGCTTAAATTTTGTTAATTGTAATAGTCGTATATGCTGCTACCCTGCAGCGCTAACTCTGGGCCTTTTGCGATTGCAGGTGTGCACCTCATGATATTATTGCAAGCCGATGCGTCAACTTAGATTTTCATCATGATTTTACGTTTTATTTATTTATTTATTTATTCATTCATTACTTTACTCTTATTTTACTCTATTTTATAATTTTCCATTATTTTATAATCATAATTCGAGAATAATGATATTTTACATAATCATTTTGTAAAATTATTCGTTAATTCCTTTTTGAAAATAAACTCCATCGTTGTATAGTCTTTAAATGTTAAGGACAATCACGTGTATAAATATTCAGCTTGACTAACGTACCCTCATATATCTGACATTGGGTAAATTTTAATCGTCACACTTTTGTTCGATCCAAAAATGTACTGTTAATTATACGTTTATGTATAGTAATTCAATTCAGTCGAACGCGTGACTGAGAATTTTAAATCACATAAAACACTGAGAAAAAAAATTTAAGGCGCACGCTTACATGCTATACTTACGAACGTGTAATGACAGTTTTGTGTTGATCATTTCTAAGAATTGTAATTCGATGGCGATAACTATTTGAGAAATTGTTTGACTCACTTTTTTTGCTTATAAAATTGTATATTTATTTGAGGCTTGCACAATTGTGCGTACCACAGGTAGCTTCCATATTACCAATGGTATTTTTTGTTTCTTTCACCCTACATTATAACAATTTATTTCCAATTATGTTAAGTGCCTTTGGTAATTGTATGTAGACCAAGCTTCGTTGTTTGTGATGACGTGTGTGTTGAAGAATTCATTGTTCATTGCAAGGAAAGCTTGGGTAACTTTATGAATAGCTTACGAACACATGTACAGTATATGTAGGTGTAGATAAGAACCTAAGGGTTGCGTGTGTCGGCAGTACAGCTAGGTAGCAAACGATGTCTGCTCTGAAGTACGCAATGTAGCTCGCTATCCCAGTTGTGATGTAGTGAAGAGTGCGAGCTGAATGTAAGTAATATGTATACATACGGTGTATGCATACATACGGTATATATGATGTAGAATATGTATAAAACTCGTCGTATATTTTATCGTCTTTTGAATTATGATACACGTAACTCAGATTTTTTGAGTGTTATTTAGCAGTATGAAATTGGTGGATTGCGTCACCTCACATTTTCTGGCCTTAATAAATTGTGTGAAATTGCGCTTTGATGACTTTGTACTCGCAGTCTAATTTATGTCACAATACAGTTGAAAATTGAAGCGATTCTAAGTTTCGTTTAGTCTTATGCGAAAGAATTTTTCTAAAATTGTTAGGCTAGATACTGCAAATACATAATAAGGCATAAATTAAATTTTGTCTTGCCCGGTTCCTCCTGCATCACGCATTTCTGTTTTTCGCCCTGAGATGTGAGACTGTAAAAAAGCAAAAAAACTGCACCTTAGTTTTATGTGTTGCTTAGTTTTTCTTTCTATTGTACGTACGTGAACCATTCGAATTTTAGTTACGAACTATATTGTGTTATGAAGCGAATGCTTCATAAAGTTCATATTAATAGACAATAGTATTTCATTCTACGTCTTTAAGGACTTCAAAATAATTCTATTGATTGATTCTGATAGTCAATTTTGAAATTATGTAACAGTGGACTGGAATGCCTATGACATGCGACTCTGTATAAACATTCCCCTGCTCTATAGGTTGCAAAATAAGGATATCGCTAGACAGGGTCCACCTCATAGTGCTTTTTGAACTGTTAGTTTTGATGACTTATGCATGCTAGTATACAATTGTTTTGTTCTTTCAATTTTTGTCACTCTTATTTTCCTGTCACAGTCATAATAATTTCAATTATTTTTTTAAAACCTTATATCATCTCAAAAATTAGACTGCAGTGTAAACTTTCATATCCTTGTCAAAAGTTAATCATTTAATTAAGAGTCGTGTCTTTTTTTAAATTGATATAGTTTTTTCAAGACTGTTTTTAATGCATTTTTGCTAACTTCACAAATAGAAGCGGGAGCCCTTCTTGTAAATGAGGCATGCGTACCTCCGACGTCTTGCATATCTCGTATGATCTGCTTCGCATATCTCCTCATCAATATGTATCTTTTATTGTGAGCCATTCGTATGTTGGCACTATGCATGGCTGGGACATCTCATTTTATGTATTTTTATACCTGTAAGTTCATTACATTTTTACGTATTGTCAATACTGTTAAGTACAATAATTATAAATGGGCAAGAAATTTTCTTACCATCGATCACTTTGGAACTCCATTCAATATTCCCAAGGAATAATATACTTGAATCTGCGTGTACCAAATTCTAGGATAAAGTTATTAATTAGTACTCGTATGTTGCAATTCTTAGAATTGGTGTCGTCGCGCACGGACTCAATATTATCGAGTGAATGTATCAAATTTCGACATTCAGTCTTATAAATTCACGTATATTTTCGGCATATAACATCGTCCTTTTCTGTTCCTTCATGACCTGCAATAATTTTCAACATGCATGTCGGAAATGTTGATTTAAGGCCGTTTGTGAACAGTATTGTGATAGATCGAGGACGTTCAATTTTACTTATGAAAATGCAAAATTATTTTTGCAATTTTCTCAAAAGTCCCTATTGATCAAGCTTAAAGGTCAAGAATACCACATTTTTTCATTGTAAAAATGTTCTCAGAACTTTTAGATTCTGAGATCATTTAGGTCTCTAGACTCGTCAGCTGGAAGCTCAATTTCAATGGCCAAAATTGGTGCCCACTTTAGCCTTGTGATATTTTGTGGTTATGTTTAGATAGATTAGTGTTTTTAGTAATGTGTAGCTTCAATTTATTTGCAAAAAAATAATTGTTGTGCAATTTTTCTTTTACATTCATTATTTGTCTATTTTTTGCATGTAGTTAATGCGGATTTCCTATTTTAAAGATGTTTACTGATAGTAGAAAATTTTCTTGAAGTTTGACTGGAAGAATTTCAAATTTTAATTAAGATTCAATGTACGAAATTTTGCTTCTCTGCAATTGTTGCCCTGGTTTTCTATTCGTACTTACAATACTGCATTCAGATCGCTTTGAAATCAGTTTCGCCAAGTTGTCCAAAATGTCTGGAAACTTGAAGTCTACGGTTTCTACTCTCCATGTTTCTATAGGAATTTTGTGATGAGAGCGCGTCGTCTATAGTTCATCTACTACAAAATTCCATTTTTTCTACAATAACTGTTTGGTAGCCCCTAGATATTATGTAGTCATTTTCCAATGTATTTCGTATTGTGCTCAATAATTCGAATGGAGTCTGTTAACTATTGCTTTACTTTACCTTTTATATATCATATGTTTGTGATCTATGTACAGGGTGAGTTACAGCAAAGTGTTAAAATTTTCAAACACTTATTCGTCAGTAAGTATTAATCGTAAAGACATTATCTTGTTCTCACTTTCAACATTAATGTGTCCGTTATTACCCGTTAAAAGATGTGTCGGTTTTGAGGTGTAATTTTTTGTTCATTGTGCGAGTGGCCGCTACAAGCGTCTTCACCGAGTCCTTTCGCTGAGATGCCACTGAATATCCAAAAATGGTGAAAAATAAGTTTTACCGATTTTTATTAATAATATTAAAACAGTTTTTTGTGTCAGCCCATAATTATATTTCTAATTCAACTTGTGGACACTATTCTTTCAAGACATTTTTGACACTGGACTCTCACATCTCGCTTTGATTTCGAATAATTTTTAGGTTATTTTTAGGTATGTTTACACTCAGGGTGGCGCGGTCACGTAAATCGTGCAAGTGAATGAAAGGTTTTTCGTATAATTTTTTTGGATGAAAAAAAATTGCACAAAGTCAGATCGGGACTGCACAGGGTCACGCCATCCCATGCCCAACTCCAATGACACGATCCCAAAAACCATCGCTCAAGCAGGTCCGTTAGCAAACTGTTCTGTGGCAGGAGCTCCGTCTTGCATCCTCCGCACTCTATTGAACAGAGAATGTGAACAGAGGTACGAAATAATATTAAAAATATGATTTAAATTAAACAATGGGTTTTCTTGCACAATAGGTAAAAAATCAGTTTCATTTTATGTAAATGCACCTAAATAATTCTTGTGAAAAATCATTTTTAAATTTCAAACGTTAATCAATTGTTTAAAATAAGATCGACATGAGGTATTTACCATGAATACTTCTGAGTGATGGGCATTTGAAAATCTCGACTTTTGTGACTCGCTCTGTACAACATGTTTGAATTCCTTGAAATCGTTTCACTCTCTCGTCTTTGGAAAAGGATAGTTTAATTCCTCATCCGATTTGTTGCACCTAATTTTTCTGGTATTATTGGGAATAAGTGATAACTTCTCACATATTTTATCTGGTTTATGCCATTACAGTATCAGCAGTTTCGTAGTTGAAGATGAAACTCGATCGTGTCTCTGATATTCGTCTACTATTTAGCCACTGTGCTACAAATATTTCTTCAACGTAGACTTACATGTTTGTGTGTTTCTCGCTGATGATTCTGAAATTTGTGAAACGGATTTCATTGTAGAGCGATTCCCAACTTTTCTTCCTTTATCCAACATTTGTTGTTCTTTTTTGTATTACATTAACCGGCATTTCTCGAGATAATGGTTAGCGGTGAAGCTTCTGTATGATGTAACGTGCGCTCTTGCGTCCGTTAGTAGTATCATTGAGCTTTTAATGTGCTATTGCTCCTATGTTATATTTTCAATAAGTTAGTGAATGGGGCATAGGTAGCTGAGCGAAATACGCAGTGAAATTCTGACTTCGACACACAGGCAAACCCCTCAGGGGGCATAGGATAGGCCATAGGCAATAGAGGTAGGTTAGTTAGGTTTGCCTATCCTATGCTATGGGGACTAACGCCCCCAGGGGAGTACTGCTAGGGTACCTCAGCTTTAGATAGGCCTTCGGGACTTATGTCTTTCGTGCCCACTTTGCTTCTTTCCGTTTTCATTCCTTCTTCGCTATTTCTTATTTGTCTTTTCTTGCTCTTCCTTCTTAACTTGCTGTTTCTATACGCAGGGGATCTTGTGTGGGAACACACCCTGTGCATAGAATCCCCGTTCTTCTAAGTCCATACTAAATGGTCCCTACTCTTTCGGTGCGAGATAGACTGAGTTACTGAAGCGCTGCTTTCACTACTACTACAACTACACACAGGCAAATTTCATCGAATTCGTTCAAGCGTTGGGAAATTGAAAACTTGGAAATTTAATGTTCATTTAGTTCAATACTTTTGTAAAATATCTAGTTTATAATTCATGTATTGGGAGCTGATTGTGCGACTTCATGACAGCGAGTGTTAGAACGTATCGATCGCTTGGTAATTGACTATCACCTGGTCTGCGCTATGTATAGGGGACGACAGCTAGTTTTCAGTTCTTCCATTGGGTTTCTGAACTAAATAATTTTTGTTGTTAATTGATAGGAACGAAATTTAAATTCTGGTGATAGTTCTTCGCTTGTCGATGAAAACTCATCTTCTGCCTGAAAAGTTCTTCAAATGTTATTCATGCTATGGAATACATGTAGAAACATGTATTGAACATAATATGTTGATAGAATGTTCCATTATTTCTCCCCATAATGTACTTGCATTTGAAGCTTGCCTTCGATATACCTTGTGGAGTATTCACCATAGCGGCGCTGTCACACGAGTCCGTTATGTGCGGTAGGGTTTGTGCTAATTGTTTGGGAGGTGGGCGGCGTTTCCTGGAGACAATCAATTACTCTTGATATGGAGACACGGCACGCCAGCACCATATCACGCGACCTCATTCCCAGTCTGACGGTTTATCGTTGCTATATAGGCGCCTTAATCACCATGTACTCAGGGCTAATTATCCAAGAAGGAATTAAAAGTATTGCTGAAATTTAGCAAACTTGAACTCAGACTTGATACTTAGGCCCCGTGTCTTAGGCTTCATTAACCTTCTTGGGGAGAGTATGGTCATATCTACTGTACAGTCTCCCCGACCATTTTCTTTTTGTCGCCTTGAAGTAAGCTTTGTGTTATACCTCCTGCTGAGGAGTATAAGTTATAAATATCACTTCCCATCTATAAATTATTTTTTTATTTTCTTGGCGAAGACTAAATGGGTTGAAACTCAACTCCGTGTATGTAGTGAAAAACGCTCATCATTCTTGAATCGAGCAATCATTCCTTTAATTGTGCCATCACTCTGAAATATTGAAGGAAGCAATAGCTTTTTCATAAGTACGGTGCTCATTCACATCCGCTCGACTTGAAAAAACTAACCACGTCCACTGTGTGGGTCTCTTCACTCAGCTGTCTATCAGTGAAGTCGCTGCGCCAATCGATCATATCGCTCTCGATCGCAGAGTTGTTTTCTGTGGCGCCTGTGGACGGCTCCGTCCTATAGTTCAAGGGCCTCGTTCGTGGAAACTTGCTTGCCTCGTCGATTCCAGTTGAAAAACTCATGTTTTACCATTGGGTGAACCAATGTTTCATTTTCGTTCGTTATGTTTGAATTGTCCATGTAGAGTCACTTGGACCTACTTTTTAGTCAGTTGGTATCGCTTCTATAGTGAATTTTATGGTTTAAATTCATGTGTTAATCAGAAGAAACAGCTAGGGCTAACTTTTTCATCGAGTATGCACTTTTTAATTAATTTTGTTGAAAAAATATTTTTCATTTATATTTTTCTCTTGCGATCATTATCATTAGTCTACAATTTACGAATAGCTTCTCGACAGTAGCTAGTAAATTAAGAAAATATTAAGTGAAGGTGTATCATTGGGAATGCGAGTAGTTTGAAGATTGAAATCGACAGAATGCGAATAATTCTTTGAATCATCGCCTTGCTTGTGTACTGTTTGTATGAATTAATTACCTATATTCTCTTCATCACCCATCAGTATTGCTTTCAATCGTTAAAATATGTCGAATTATATTTATTAGTGCACTAAGGAAAAAATTCATGTCTCGTTCATCATGTTACGAAGATGGAGGTAATTTTTTTTCAAGTCTTTTTTTATAAATTTCTACGCTCAGTATATGTCCGAGTTTGTACATGTATGCGTTTTCACGATTTTTTTGTCAAATTTAAATATTTCTCCCTGGTTTCTTCAATATGCAGGGAGTATATTTTGTTAAAGGTTTTTAATTAGATGCTTTCAGACTGTGTTTGACCCCTTTAATCAGATCTCGGTTCTCACTACCTTCTTTTATTTGCGGAAAGGGTGCTTGACATTTGAGAATTCATTTAATCTTCATTGCAGCCTGAAGTAAGCAGAACACGCTTTCTCTCTTTAGAACTTTGCAACGAAGCTGTACCTATGCATACAAAAAGGGAAACTTTCGGGGAAATATTTATATCCCTTGTCACAAATCAGTGTAACGCGAGGCTAAACTGGTCGGTGTTCAGCCGCAGACTTGCGCGTACTTGTTTTTTGTTCGGTAAATAGGATTCCAGTCTTGAAAAATCCCGGTATAATTATATGCATTCTATATAGAATAATACGTAGCTTGTGTGTTGAGACGAAAGTACTGCAACTAGTTGTATATGTGTTACCGATACGAAGTACAAACTTGTCATTTAGTTTTTGGTGTCATTGAGCGTGAATGAACCTATTTGGGCTGCTTAGCAAACTCGTTATTTGTGACTTTCACCGGTTCGCATTATTTTTTCAGCTTATCTTCATAATACTCGTTCGAGGTGCTCTTCTCCTGAGATTATCGTCCATCATACGAATAGAAATTTGTCGACCAACCGATATTACCATGTCGGTTGAATTTTGCATCCAAGTTTAATTTTCTGGTTTAGAACTACCATATATGGTAGGTGTGCCTCTCTTATACTGCTATATTTTTTTAACACGTCATAGCTTTTTTTGTCTTTTTTTGAGCTGGGAACAAATCGCTTTCGAAGTGGTATGTATGTATGTAGTTATTTGCTCCGCTTATTGTTGCTGTAGTGGGGAGCGTATTTGTGAGACTGGGGGTCATCGAAAGCCTCATATCTACCCGTATTATTTCACTCGCTTCACCGAGCCTCAACTACAACTTTAAGATTGTTCTTTTCGCTTAAAAAATGTTATTACTTAAA
Source organism: Orchestia grillus (assembly GCA_014899125.1). Classification (NCBI taxonomy): domain Eukaryota; kingdom Metazoa; phylum Arthropoda; class Malacostraca; order Amphipoda; family Talitridae; genus Orchestia; species Orchestia grillus. Next base: position 22,031 of record VOMN01024684.1, read on the forward strand.
CCGATAGTGTATACTTGAGAAGCTGTCAGCACTCACTCTGTTAATAAATATGCATTGCTGTGCGAATTTATTGTGTGCATGCTGAGTGACCGTAAAATCTGTGGGTGTGTATGCGAACCGAATTGTCTAAATTCCTCGTGAAATGCGCGCAACCTTTTTAAGTTGGGCTGAGAAGGCATTGCGTTTCCGCAAAGTAAATATGAAAATCTTTTCGCGTAGGAGGTATCTTTTACCGAGTTTTTTAGAATCATGTTTAGAATAAGTTCGCGATAAGTTAGCTCGAGGAATGTTAGCGTAAAATCAGTCCACATTGGTTGTTTTTCCTCGGCAGCTCGCAGAGAGACGCGCTAATTGCCGCCGAGCTCCGTTGGTTCAGCATTAGTCTCCGCGCGTCGCCCCCGCTCGTCTTCGTCATAAATAGGTTTCTTATGCTCGTCCTGAGAGCTGCGGCCCATAATTTAAGTGACACTTCGTGCCTTGCCTATCTAACTATTTTCAAAAGAAATAACTAGCTCGTATAGAGCGGGGCCGTTCACGTGAGATTTATACTCGATGTGCGTCCCAGGAACATTTATTGGGGCATTTATTTTAGCTTCTCGCTTCGTTTTCGTGCTTGCACGAGAGGGGAACTCTCCTGTCTGACATTTGGAGTCGAATTTTGCGTGGAGAAATGGTGTGCGTCTCTCTGTGTGGTCCTGTGCGTTCGCTGCGTGGACCGCCGTTTAAGTAATTGGTGGCAAGTGACCCTCAGGTGACTTGTTTTCCGGGTCACAATTGACCCGTTAATTTTTCTCCTCACTTCCGACGCTGCGAGTCGTCTGGCCAGACGATATTCTGTGGCTCTTGCGCTGTCGACTACTTACGTTCATCGTGAATGATAAGCTTGTGGGTTAAGAAAATGTTCCAATGCGAAGCTGGTTGTAAGTTTTCGTTCGTCATCCAACTTTTATTCGCATTTTTCAACTCAGAAGTTTGTGTAAGTTTGAAGTCGCATTTAAAACATTGTGATTAATTTTTTACTTCTTCACGATGTGCATGATGTGTAATCAGCTAATGTTAAGAAACAAATATTGCATCAATTTTAACATTTCATAAAATTCTCGTTCGTCCATATTCAGTGTAGATGCTAGAGTTTGTTTAAACTATTTTGAAAGCTAATTGTTCTCACTTCAGTAAATTATATCTTTATATGCCATGGTATAAAATAATCGAGACCAAATTTTTCAGTAAAATACCTTTGCTTTTGCTTTATACAATTTACCCCCAAAATTATAAAACTTCAGCTTTAACTTTCACCTCTTCCAACTGACACTCCTGTCACTGATACCGACATAAGACATTGTAAATCATTTTAGTCCTTACTCTACCGTACAGTCATCTTTGCGGAAATCCGTGCGATCTTCTGTTTGTACCATGCAAGCGACTTGTGTTTTGAAAGGGCGGCCTGATCTTGAAGTGAGTCCATCAGCTAAAGGCCTTCATCCCTCGAGGGGTTGCGCCGCTCTGTGTTTCTGCTCAGGGATTTTTTTGCCCTCGGCCAAAATAAGCAAAAGAGCGGCGAGACGACCCTCCAGGGAGGCCCGTGCCTTCCTATCCAGTCATCTGCTGGATTGCGTCTCTTGGTCTCTACTTTTGGCTTATGAAAATAATAATAATAATGATGTACATGGTACCATAGAGCTCAACTCGTAGACCTGAACCGCTCATTTGTAATAAGAAATGTACATTTTCTCTCGCCTTTGTAGTTGGGAGAACTAGTCATCTCAAATGAAAATGAAAAATACTTTTGAAGATATTTGCATGTATATTGTACTTCATGGTGGTCGGTCGAAGTAGGAATAATTTATTGTTTTACAACTTACAGACATTGAAGAACACATAATAAGAGAAAATCGTAACGTGCGATATTTCCTCAGGGGATTTAAGGTGAGCTCTACTGACTACGCAGTGAACGACGAGTGTTTTGTACAGTAGTTCTTTTGCCCACGAGTCTATGGTTCTGAGTAGCATTTCGAGAGTAACTGTGCGTACATACATTGCAACAACGTGATTGAAATTCTTCTTTTATGTTTTTCCTTCACCGACTAGGTCATAAACCAATCTTTGAGATCACTATTTTAGCTCGTTTACATTATTGAGCCAGCCTGATGAACATCTTTTTGCGAGATCAAGCACTTTTAAAGTTTTTCCTCGATTGATAATTGTGTGTTTTACGGCAACACAAATGTATCGTCTTCCGGGTTCAGTTCATGAGGGAAAAAGGGCTTTCTGATATCCAATTTTAGTTTTGCTATGAGAGCAGCTCAGGAGATGCAGTTCATACGCTTTTGAGGTGCGGGTGCCGTATTTATTTGTGCCCGTGAGGGTGGCTACAGGCGCGTAAACTGTGTGTTTGGGATGGTGTGAGTGTCCCCCTGCACTCGAGTAACTCAAGAGAGGTAATCCTCTAATAAGAACCAAATAAGAGCGGCTTGTGAGGGGAGTCTCTCAGGCAGCGCGGTCGGTCTTGTGCTGGGTGCGGTGGCAACTAACTGCGTGCTGTGGCAACACGCTGCATGCGGTGGCAATGTACTGCGTGCAGTGGCAACACACTGCATGCGGTGGTAACTTACCGAGTGTGGTGGTAACTTACTTTTGTGGTGAAACTCCCTGTATGCTATGTTAAGTATAGTTTTGCAGATTTTACTTTCATACAATGAAAGATTGTACATTCATTTAAATTGATATTTGCTAGAAAGGCTATTTTCTTAGTCTATTGGTCCGACGTATCTTGTAGTACTACTTATTTGCCCACGGTACCCACAATGGGGAATGCTTGTTTAAAGTTAACTCAATCATAAAAATTCATTGATTTTCTGCATTTGTTTTGCTAAATTTAGATTATTTTCTTTTTTAGTATTAACGTAATGTTTAACTTACGCTTGTAGAAGACTTTTATTACCGTAAATTATTATTTCTATCTATTTTAGGCTAAAAAAATTGTAAACCGATGGGCTAATGTCCGTCTCCAAAGTGTGTTTCTATTTCCCGCCGTTGAGTACAACTTGCCACTTTGCCCGTACTGGCACCGACGAAGCCTAGTGTACGGAGACGATCAGGCTGCCTCGTGCTGCCGCGGCACCAGCCACTCCCTCGTCCGGCCGTAATCTCTCACTGATGACTCCACGGATCAGCTTTCCCCGTTGTCCTGGCCGTCCTCCTCCGCCCGCCCTTGACTTACGGACCGTCAAATGACGGCTCAACCGGACGCGCGTGCCGGCTTTGTTCGGCCCTCCGCCGAACTAAGTCTTTTGATCGAAGGAATTTTTGTGTTACTATGTAGTTGTGAACATTTTTATGCGATGGAAATGCATGAGCTGACTCTTGGCAGAATGTTCGACTTCTCTAATGAGGGCACCAGTCCTGTGATCTCTAAACTTATGTTAAGGAATTTCGTGCCAATAGTGGTCAAAATATTTCGCTGTAAAAAGTATGTGAACTGGATGTACTTGTTGCTGGTTGTTTAGCTACTTGCTGTGTGAGCGGTACTGGGAAGAGTAGGTAGGAATATTACTTTACGGTTCATGAAATGTCATCAACGTTGAATGGTCCATGATGTCGCGCAATCGCGCGATAGTTCTAATTGTTTGATAACATTGCAATTGGTATTATATGAAAACTCATGTACGTAGAATGATATAAAATGAAAGATTCTGTGAGTGCATCGAGTTCGAGCCTGAAGAGTAAATAAGATGAACTTTTAAAGTTGAACCTTCAAATTATATGTCCCCAAACGTTTTATTTTCCTCTTCTTGCTTAAATCGCGTACTAAATTTACCCGGTCAATTCATCTATTTATAAGTCAAGCTTAAGTTATGAAAAATACTAACTGTGTTGATTTCATACCGAGAGGAAAAATCTATTCTTGAATAGATGTTAGTTGAAGAACATTAGATTGCTGCGTCGAAGTTGCGATAAGAATAAATCAGTATTTTATAGTCTGAATAAAATACTTGTTTACACGTAATTTAATCCTAATTTACTCATTTCACACGAGTGCCAGCCAATAACACCCGACGCATTCTCTGCTTGTGACGTTCTGCGTGCGTGTGTGCAGTTTGGGAACCTACCTTCTCGCCACTGCGATGTTGAGCATGGTTAACATTTCTACGAATGCTACAAAGTTTCGAACAGCTTTATTCCTGTATCAATGACAAATCGTTATAATTTTTGGTTATTTTCTGCTTCTATAAATCTTATATTTATTTTCTGCGTTTATGGGGTATCAATTATTTTCTCACGAATGGTGTCGGTACTTTCTGTGCGCCTCCTGCCCGTTACATCCCGTTTCCAAACATCGCTCATTTTCCTTTTGTCTATTTGGAGTCGGTAATTCCTGATGCGGTTTTGGGGGACGCGTTCTGTGGGTATTTGTAAACTGCAATTATTCTGCTTCCGGCCGCAGCGTCCTCGGCCGTTCCCGTGAGAGCTTCGTCTTACCGTCTGCGCTTGTGCTGCTAGCAGTGGAACTCTCGCCAGGAATTTGGTGAACAGAGCCGAGTGAATAAACAAAATTTTGCTCTTGATGAAATGCAGGCTTTGATAATACGCTCAGGTTTAAAATATTTACGAGGTTTGTTGTGAGAAGCCCGTCAATCAGATTAATAAGTCAACTAATGGAAAATTAGTGGTGACAAATGAATTTGAAGAGTGAATATTTTGATATTTCTATGAATTGTTTAGCAGTACTTCCATAATGGAGATTCGTTACTTGATTTGAAGTGTTGTTGTTAAGCCAACCCATAAGAAATTTTAGTTCACTGAAAAATGTCCGCGTCTTTTGATTGAAAAGGCTATTGGTTCTAATTCATTCGGATTGGACTATAACTACTTGTTTCCACAAGTAATTTTTCTTTTATCCTAGTTGATATCTACCTTGTTCTACCATGTTCATTCTTTGCTTGCTTATTTAGAGCATTGCCAAATCGGCCTCCAAACTTACTTTGTTGGGACCTCAACGTACCAATAAGAGTTCTTGCACTCGCATCGAGTCATCATATTTGAGAGCATTAACAGGAATACTCCCGAGTCGGCTGGTCGTCGCTTGTGGGCGCGCGGCGCGGTGGTGTAGCACGTACGAGAAGGTGCATGGCGCGCCGAGGGTTACTGACGCTAATGTATACTGATAGTCGCCAGGCTGCTCGGTAATGTGCACGTAATCCTGTTACAGCTCCTCCTGACGCTCTAGTGCGCCTTGCCATCCTGAGTCTGCTCCACCGTGCTTGTGTACAAATGCACCTTTGATGATTCGTGAGCTAACAGAGTAAAATACTGGTGTACGTATATGAAGTACGTATCTTTCCTAAGATTCTCAAGATTCTCAGCCTGGTGCATTATCGAAATGCAGAGGCATAAGATTTGCGTCACTGTTGAGTGCGTAAGCAGTTCTTGTTGGATAGTTTTAAATAATTCCTGAGTGGTCTTTTTACGACTGCAAAAAATTAACAATACAGTTATAGTAGCCTATTAGCCATCCGTGGAACCAATGTTAGATTTGTTAAAAGTAATGCTTGTGGAAGTGGACCAGTGTTGCAATTGCAAATGTTTTGGAAATCGTGTGTTCCAACTCGCTTGTCTTGAGTTAGTAATACGAGTATGTAACCTATACGTATCACTGAGGTTGTCTAAGGGGTGTATTCTCTCTCTCCGATGGTTAGCGCTATCCATGTTCTCTGAACACTGAACCCCTGCTTCTGGGACCCAGAGGTACATAAATGGTCACAGAACAATTAATGTCTGAAAAGTAAACTTTTAAGGCTATGAGGTTGACCTAAGTGTTGTATATCAAGGGCTAAATCCATGGCGCAAGGAAAAACTCTCGAACAAATTTGTAAGAACTTCGAAACCTCTCATTCTGAATATCGACGTTTATTTTTGGGCTTAAGGTTTTTATTTCGGATATATGGACGAATATGGCTTTTAAGATAATACTTAATTTCCATCTGGCTTTACGGTGAAAATTTCTAAAGTTTATTTCGGATATTATTGTTTTACAGTAAATTTTCGGTGGGATTGTAGTTTCGGAGCGTCCGTCTTCCTCTCTCCCCTGTCTCATATCGTGCTCCGAGTATTATTTCCAAATATTAGAAAACACGATCATGTGTTTGTAAAACAATCTCATATTTTTATTGTTCAATAAGGTTCCATGAAGAAGGCTGTGTGTAATCAATAATGTTATTATAATTATTTATTTCCATATACTTCAAAGTTGCCATGTTTTCATAACGTTGGCAGTGATGAGTGATGTAGGATTTTTGAAGGAATTAAGGTTTTTGTGTAATATATTTACTGGGACGAAATTTGACGGCAACCCTTTTGTTATTCGTATAATTCACATCTCCAGTCGTGCGTTGGCTGCATGCTCATTAAAAGTGATGGAGACATGTTAAGTTAAATTTTCACCGAGAATTTTTTAAAACAGATTTTGTACATTTCTGTATTTGGCTAAGTACTTAGCATGTAATAAGTGTAGACGATCGCATTGTTGTTTGAATTTTTTTGTGTGTTCACAGGGGTGTAATGAATGACAATTATGACAAGAGTATACTAATTTGTAGTGCATACGACAGTGCACTGAGAGTATGTGTTGCCGACAGCTTGTAAAATAAAAGACGTATTTCTAAATTTCGCTTTCAGAATCTTACGTATAAGGTTTTGGTGAGTAGTGTACAAAGACATTACTGCGTGGGTTCTGTATATAGATTGTTAATGAAGCGTGCATGGTCTTCGAGCATGAAATTTTGTGACAATAACGTACACTTCGTCGTTTTGCGTTAAAAATTACCTGGGTATTCCTGTGAAAGAGGTAATTAGGGTAATACTCCTGGAAAGAATCACTTTAAGTGCGATACCCTGCGTGGAATTCTTGCCCCGGCGTTTTTCGTAGAAGGCACTCGGAGCGTTCTCGTGTTCCTGTGTTAGAGACATAGCTTGTGTGATGTTGTGTAGGGAGTACGAGTACTATGGCATATGGAGGGAACCCTAGCTGCTGCGATCGCACCCGAGATAAGATCGGTCGCAATGGGGACAATCCGGTGACAGCTCATCGTGCGGCGTAGCTGTGTCCCCGAGGACGCTCCTCGTAGGGGACCTGGCCCTGGGGAAATGTTTCCTCTTCAGGGAAGTGATTTGGAAGATTTACCTATCGAAGTGTAAACTAATGATGATGCAAGGGGTGGGGCGTGCGTGCGTTGAGTGCTGCTCAAGTTGGTTCTCCAGTTGTTAGAATAACGGCAGAGATGTTGATGCTCGTGCTAGGTATGTCTATACTTGGACAGAATTATTCTCGTGAAGTTTCGCCCGTTGATATATACGTATTGTCTTTATGAAGCGCATAGGATGAACAATTGTTCTAAATGGAAATGTTCATGCTTCTGAATGCAACGTATATATAGAAGCCATCGTGCGTACACTTCTTTATTTATGATGACAAACTTCTGTACGTTTGAGATCTATAATGGCTGCGATTTGTTCGAGAGTTGTTTATTTGAAGTCAAGTATATGTATATCGATACGTATAATAATATTTTAGCAGTATGTTTTCCATATTTTGTTTTAAAATGTCTAGTTTTATTTCAATGATAGCGTTATGTCATGACTAACTTGTTGTTTCAAGTGCATCAATGTGCAGTACTAGGCTCCGTTCTTCATAGTTTAAGCGCTTTTGTCAGTTTAATACCGAAATAATTGTTTATTGCTTAGGACTGTTTTTAGACAGTCACACACTCCTCGGATTAGTTTCTATAGCCAGAAGAATCTCGTTGAAGAAGCTAATCTAGACCTCATTGCGCGGCTTCGGTTGGCTTTAGAGCCCTCATCCTCAATCACGACGCGTTCGGGGATGCTCGTTGGTGCGCCATTCTTTCTGCGCCACTGGAGCGCGATATGAGCCAAGCTGGCGACTTCAGCCTGCCGCCGCCTCTGATCGCTTGTCCAGTGCGTGGTGCCGCTCCCGAGGTCTGGTGATACTCGTGCAATTATTGGGGCATGTTTCATCTAACTACTTACGGAAAGAAATGACAAAAAATCTTGAAAAAAATTAAAAAAAAAATTTTTGCCATTTCTTTCCTTGTGAGTTTCCTCCGCAAAAAATACACCTAATACTGAGAGACGTATGTATAAGATGACGCATGTAGAGCAGCCCTTGCTGCCTGTTTAATACTGGTGAAACGGAGATGTTCGTTGACCGCACAAAAAAAAAGAACTTCTCCCACGCTAAGTACACTTGCCTTCACCGTGTATTTTATGCTCAGACAATAGCGCGAAAAGTAAAACTGAAGCGATCCTTATGACCGTTTCGCTTATATTCCTCATGCGCTAGGGTATTGAGTGTGGAAGTTCAAAACACTTGTGCGGGGGGTTTTACCGGACCTATACTGTAGTGAAACTCTGCACTCATTCCGCTCAAAAAGTAAAATTCAGCTCAAAATTGGTCATGTGAACGTTTTAATATTCGCATAGAAATGTTATTTTAATTTTAAGAATTGGGTTGTGAAGTTTGATTTAGTACCGTTCGCGTGATACAGCGGGTAAAATGCTACCTCCTACCATTGTGTATGACTTAATTGACCTGAGGCTCCAGTGCGTGGGGGGTATTCGTGAGAGACCGCGCGCTGTGACTCACGACCACTGCACCTTAACCCGAAAACAGGAGCTGCTGTTCCAATGTAACATTTAGTTTATTCCAATTGCCGTTCAAAGGCATCGGGCTCTGTAGGAGACGATTTATGTATGTTTTTGCCGAAAGAAGCTATCTTAACAACCTACGAGCCAATTACAAAAAATCCAATTTTTTGTCTTATAAATCAGTGTCATTATTTTTATTATTAAATTATTTTTTTAATTGACTTGTTCATAATTTCTATTTTCTTATTTTGATCAGAACCCTGTTACCTTACCACAGAAGTGTAGGTATAATGTACTAGTCTTGATGCGGAAGTATTACAGGCATTAACAATATACTTATATTTATGAAATGTTCAGTTTCTTTACTGAAAGTGTATGGAGTATTTCGCACCATTCATTCTTATACACTCTACACTACTGAATAAACTTCATTCGACTGAGCTTATCAAGTGACAACGCATGAATTGAAACCATTGCGGAGGGCTCCTGTGGACATGCATAGGTCTCCGAATTGGATCTGCGCTTTCCCGCTCATCGTGTTTTGTTGTGGTGATTGCGATGCGATTGTGCAATGCAGTAATTTGGTTTGCGTCGGCTCTTCCCCCTCGGAGCAGATCACCGGCCCAGCTCTGCGTACGTCGCCCGCCTCGCTTGCTGCCTGACGGATTGCCCGACGCCGCTGTGCTGCGTTCGCCCGGCGTGTTGCGCTCTAGCTTTTCGGCTCGTGTTGCTGCTGGTGCTGTCGCGCCATTGTCATGGGTGCTCTTCCCATTGTTATTTGAACGTCGAACTCGCCGACGTACTGTCTTTGACGTTGGCTGTCCTGTTGTATCTTGTTTTTAGTTCCTCAGTGTGGGCTTGCTTTTTGGTCCTATGTTAAATTATTTAACTACTAGTTTAAAAGCGTCTATCATTTCAGAGCGTAATTTTAAACAGGTATTTAACCGGTCATAGTACAATAAACTTTTAAATGCCCACATGCCCAAAGCGATGGTGTGTGTGCTTCATACTTGTCAGAACACCATCTGCTCCTTGCTGATTTGCATTGTACTTTCTGATGGCTTTTACTTGGCTCCTGTTTAGGCTTTTGTTGGAGTGTGCATATTTTCAGTCTCTGCTTTCGTAAATTATTTATTATAGGTAACAAAAAGTGACCTCATATACCCAGTTGGTTGGCATTCGATGAACTGACAGCCTTTGAATAATGCTTGTCTTTACAACGTTCCCGTTTGGCATCCTGTTGGTCTTATCTACGGAGTGCCGTCAGGTCCGCTCGAGCCCAGCAGACCCAGTCTCCCTCGAGCAGCATCGAGGCATTTCATTTGGTGTCCGTCTGCTTATACGTGTCGTGCTGGGGAGTAAAATATGTAATCTGTCATCAAGTTTGTCTCTGATCTACATATCTATGTTTAGATCTACATACATATGTATGTAAAGAAACGGCTCAGTAGATCAGCTGTAGGATTTGCGCTAATATCGGTATGAAAATTTGCTAGTTTCAGAAAGTTTCTTCCTTTTTCAATAATACTAAGAAAAGTTTCTTGAACTGTTTAAACGTATCACGTTCAGTAGACCAGTAACAATCTTTCGCTTTTTGCATTTTCTAATTTCGTTTCCCAAGTTGTTTCCTTCTTCGATGTTACTAAGAACAATTTCCTAAACTATTCAGCCTCTCGCGTTGTTAAGATTATCTTTTTTTTCAGTATTGTCCTCTTTCGAGAGAATTAGTCTTACGCATTGTTCTCTTAAGCAGCTCGTTTGGACTTTCGCCTTTCATCTAAGTTCGATGAACGTATGGACCTAAAATTCATTGGCGGTTTATGTACACCGAATTGTCCAGAAGTGATTACACCTCTTTTCCTTCGGAGTTTGAACTGCAGTGATACCATGCTTAATTTTAGCTCTCCCCATATTTCACCGGTTGTATTTCAATACTCCGGTATTCCTTAGACCAGGGCTATTAAAAGTGGTGGTGGTGGTCTACACGCTGACCGGTGCCGGCATGCTAGCCATCAGCTACCAGTACCGTTTTCGTGTGTTTTGATCTTGTCTTATTTACTTTAAAAATTGATACAAGAGAAAAAATGATCATATTTCCTTATATCCGTTTCTGGTATTAATTAATGTTACTTCGAAATATTCCAGAAACGTGGCCCATTGAAAAAAATGCCGATCACCCACAACAGATAGTCAAAGAAGCGATGCCTTAGAAGATAAGTTTGCAGTTCTCAAATGTACTGTATTAAAGAAGCTTGTTTCTTAAAAACGTAGCTTTGTGTCAGGACTTTTGCGAACAGCTTGGAGGGCGCCTCCCCTCCATTTAACGCTTCATCTCACACGCAGTACTTCCATTAAGTGCACATCGACCCTAATTATCTCACAGTCGAGTCGCTGCTTGTTCCCATTTCAGCTACTCAACCGCGTGAATGTTGGACATTATTTGTGATAATAATGTTACTGCTGAATTTTTAGATTGAGGATTCTGTATATTGATTGGATAAAATGAATTCGATGTATATTATTTACTTGAATATACTGTAAACCGTGAGTGGACATAGACATCCCTTACGTGGTTTTCGTTGTCTCATAGTCAAGTTTCGACGTTAAATTTTTGTTGCCAGTCCATTACGAAGTTACCAATAATCTAATCAAAAAGTAATTCTTGCTTCTGAGCGGTTGTAGTATACAACGATTAATAACTGGAATTCTAGTTCCTGATGAAATTTTTTATAAACGTATTAAAGCTTTGGATTACATTATTTACGTCTCTCCTGCTTGTTTTCATGAATGATGTATTTTATTCATATATTTTTGCTTTCAAATCTCTCTGGTGCGCTTGAATTCCTTGATTGAAAGTTCGTAGTATTGAAAGGGCAGGCTTCCGTCTTTGATTTTTTGTGTTTTGCTGTTCCTATGATAATGTAAAGTAGCCTTCGAATGTTTTCATTAAATCCTCACTATTGCTAGGGAATTGATAGCAGCGGGTATAGTCATGTTTCTTCAGTAGAATCCAGCTGTTCTTTGGTTAACTCCGCCAGCGCTGCGTCTCCCGACTGTGGCGCTGCATGGTGAGGCTCTTAGATGACATCGTAATGAGGTTTTAGAGCGAGGCTGGGGGGTGTCCGGTGGCAGGAGGGCTGCCCTCACGTGTCTCATTGAAGTGCTTGCCCTCATTTGACTGTGAATGGCTTCAGAGCTGTCATGTGTCCCTGCTCATGTGCTCCCAACAAAGTGAACGAGCGAGTTTTTAGCGTGACCGCTTGGTCTTGGTTAGCAATCTGCATCGGATTATCGTTTGTTAAAGACATCGCATCTGCTTCGTGATAGGTAATAAAAATTGACGTCACTAGTATCTTTGTGCGCACAATTTTTCTAGTTATTTATTTGAAAGAGCTACGGTGTAGATATTTTAACATGTCACTTTCCGTAGTTCAGCGAGTGTCACTCGCTAAAATTATCGTAATTCGAGCCCGTCGAAAACATTTTTCTTGTTTTAAGTGTTCTCTCGGCCTTTTCATTCTTGCTTGCGCTGGAAATTCGATGTACGGTATCTCCATCTACCTTTATTCCATTTTTTAACGCATTCCCCCCGCGCATAGCAAAATTTACGATGTTTGAGCCTGCCAATACATCTTGCGCTCGGGTCTCTGCGGCGAGTTTAGCGTCAGAGAGCGCCAACAGAGCTGGGCTCTCGCTCTGGTGATAGAACACGCAACGTCCGCACCAGCACGCGACCGCTTGGGGTGGCTCCCTCCTCCCATCATACCTGACGCACGCTACATACATCATTGGCGCCCTCAGTGCTGCCTCTTCTCTTCTTGAGGATTCCATTAAGCTCATTCAAGTTATACGAGTATGTGCAAGAGCAGGTATAAGCATGAAGTACGAATACGAGTACGTATAGGAGGATTGTTCTCATTGTTATAAGTTCAGTGAAATTATACAAGTATAATTTAGGAAACACTTCAGGGTTTCCTCTTCACTTCTTCTGAATTCTATTCATTGACATAACTTCCTTTGAGTTATAAGTACTGTTTAAATCGATTCTTGTGACTGCATCTCGATAGAGATGCAGTTATGTCATAGAAATCAGTAGGTCAAGTTATGTTGCCTATGTAATCGATGCAATCAATTATTATTTTTTACGAGGACCTGAACTATTCAATGCTACTCAGCAGGCTTACTAAGTTCTTGGAAATAGGAAAGTAAACAAATACTAAGGAATAACAAACGTTATAACTCGTCGTTGTTTGTTCCGAAAACGCTAAGTTTGTAATAGATAATAACAACAGTTAATACTTTCTTCACGAGCAATGATCACAGGTTTTAGGAAAATGTTTCAACATCTCCAATCCTGCTCTAGAACCCTGACAAATTATTTTGTTGTATCACGAACTTTGGGGAATAGTTATTCTACTCATGCCCCACTTTTCTGAAAAATTAATGAACGTGTACGAACATGGGCTTATTTTTGTAACAGCTGATTCGTCCCCACCATCTCGTCCATTAGGCGCCACAGCTGCTCGCACAGCAGCGCACCTCTCCGGCGTGTGAATTACGGATGTTCGATGCTCTTGTGACACTCCTGCGCGCACGTCCTGCCGGCGGCTTCACAGTGTGCATGCGACAACGGCGATTTGTTCCATTTAAAAAGTTTGATTTTCTGATGTTTCATGATCGAGGATTTTTTTTCTGTCCGGAATGCGAGGGATGTTACGATACTTTGAGCCTAATTTCCAGGTGTGTTGGCAGCGATAATTTTGTCCAGTTTTTCGATCTCGCGTCTTGCAACACGTTCGCTTGAAAATAATTCCACCTTCATCTTCTCTTGCGTTTATTTAATTTTTTGATAGTCATATGAAATCGAATTGATGAGTTTTCATCGCCTTATTCTAACGACTTGGTACATGCTTTTTAAGTTTTGCCTAATCAGCCTATTTTGATAAAAGCCTCTTGCAAATTCCATTGCGGGTTATGATGTTTTTTGCTTAGTAGCTAATTCCTTTTCTGTAAGTCAGGCAAGATTTTCAGTATGAAATGAGTGCCATTTGCGTGAAACTACATCGCTGAGCCGTTCGTCCGCACATTCATTCCTTATAAGGTACTTGTGATGTCGTTGATGACCTTCATATTGTACATACAATGCCACTGAAGAATATCGTTCGTGCTACAGAGGTGCGGCCGAGCGTTGTGGTTGTTGTCAGTTTATCTTGGGTCGTATTTAGGGCGTTTCTCTCTATTGGGCTACTGAACGTTGGACTTGTGCTTCGAACCGCTCTTTATAAACTGAAGCTGTGGGCGTTTCTAATGTTATGTTAAGGGCGTGCCTGGAGAAGGTGCGGTGGCTATAATAATGGTCAGCCGTCTTCTCCACTATTATAATGTACGAACATTTTTGTACTGTGCATCTCTAACAAGAATTCTAGTGAACTTTGTTCTCGGCAGAGACCTTTTACCTTGTAATTCGTTTTGGAAAAAAATATGTGCAATTTTCCTGGGTATTCATTCTTGAATGACGCCTCCTTTCGTTTCTCGAGATGATTCTTGTAAGCTCAAGCTGATAAATTCTTAACTTTAACTTATACAGTCCGTACATATGAGAATTTTTTAGACATTTCTCTCCGTCCTCGGTCTACAATGTCTATAGACATTGACTGATCGTGTGAAAGGCCTTTAATGCAACTCGCTTACCGTTTCCACAATATGCTAAAAACTATAATTTAGTGTATCTTGGTTTAGGTGAACTATACGTTTTCACTGTTTTTCCGTGTTTTGCAATTTCCCTAGAATAATAGCTAACGAACAACACTCGGGAACAAATTAATTTTTCAAAGGTACTCTCAAACAAAAATAGATTAAACTATAGTCGACTGGCTGTAGTTATATCTTCATAAGTAAAAAATCGATAATTGTACTACGATCAGTTTGCGCTCCACAGGAAAAACAGAGAATTTTTTCATCTCTCCTGGAACAAACTGTTATTTGTGGCCTCGGTCCTCGCCAGTTTGACTTCGAGGAGTTAGAGAGCTATTGAAATGCCCTGTGATCGGGTATTGCTGCGCTTGCCGTGGAATGAGTTACATTTGTTGCAAGTGGGCTTTGTTTAGAAATTAAAAAAAGCCTTTCCTTTTTTTGTCCTTCATTGGTTGGAAACCGACATACCTTATGTACAGCTTAATCTCGAGTGCTTTCCAAGGTTTCCGTTCTTTACAAATGTACTAAAGTCTATTTTTAAACTTCTCGCCTCGATGAAAACTTCTGTGACGTTGCAGAAGTAAGCTTTTAGTAAAATTTGAAAAGTATACTCGTGTGACGCGCTCACTAGCGCTCTCTCTCTATCATATATTTCTCCTGGACTTCTCTCTGGTGAGGTTGTCTGCTACAGATGCTGTGCTGGGAGCTGGTCCAGGTGTACTGGTCCAGGTGTACACGTGGTCCTTCTCTCATCAAGCACTGCATGGTCATCGATTGCTGGTGTTTTATGTAGCTCCGTCAGTTGCTGGCAGTTTGTAAGCCTCGATCGTCTTTTGTTTTTATTCTCATCTCTGAAATCCGTTCTTAACAGTAAGGACGTCGTGCAATTACGGTGCAGTTTTTATTGTGTTGTATATTATTGAACGTTTTATAATTATGACCCTTATCTGATACTTGCAGGAACTTTTCCGTAACTTATTAGAGGTATTGAATAAAATTTTCTGCTACCGTGCTGCTCATTCGAAAATCACGCATACTTTTAATGACAAATTGTTTTAACATGTAAATTTTTTATTTTTGTTTTTCTCTGCATGATAGTACGTGGGGATCTTTTTTTATGCATCGCTTCTTATTTACTGAAATTGGGACGCTTAGGCTGCATAAGTTTGATGTTTTATGCAACTAAATATTTGTGTATTTTAGGGTAATTAATTAAAGACATCGTTCATAGAAAGGGTGCAAAACAATTTATATCATAAATGTCATCGGTTTTTTAATAAATAACAGATAATGTGTTGCGGCACATCGAATGTCTCTGTGCAGTTGTGTGAGCTTAATAGCCAACGACTTTGTTTGATATTCTGAAGGAATTGTTCTGTTGTTCGCTTCTAAATCTGTCCAATCCTAGGGAGAAGAAATCGGAACACTTCACCGATTATCGATCTTGAAGAAATGCCGCTTTCATTATTTTCTTCGTTCATGAGCATCACCGTTTTTGGTTGTCGTAATTCGATTGTCGCGAATATATTTCACGCTTACCCGTCTCCTCTGATGGGACCTTCGTGAATTACTCCGCGTCCTAACCTCATTTGCGCGAGGGGAACGCGGCCCGATAGTTTTAATCTGACTGATTGTGAGTCTGCAGCTCGCTGGATTGTCTGCCGATTTTTTCTTTCGTTGGAAGATTTTTCTTTAAAAATAAAAATATGGGAATTCGAACTTGATGTTTCGAAGTCACAGCACGTTTAGCTATGCGTGTTCAAGCGTTCATTAAATTTTGCTTTAATTCATGTGTATCGTCCGTTAGTTTTTTTGTGACTCCGTTTCGAGTTGTGCAAAATGTGGCAGCACTTGATCTTTCGTGGTATAGACGACGTTTGTTTCCATTTTGCGGCAACTCGGTGGGTATTTTCAGTTAGACGTATAATTTGAAAACGAACCTTAATTTTGCTACCATGTGCTTAGTACAGGTATGCACAAATATGAAATGAACAAATTTGAATCGAATCACTAAAATTTCTTATTGAGTAGGCAATATATTTTTCTGCAGTTAACCTTCATTCGTACGGTAAACTGATCTGTTCGATTTTGTGACTCGCAAAACTGATGTGCACTGCTTGTGTGGGTCACAAAAATCATGTGCAGGTACACCTAAATATGTCATCTCCGTTGATGTCAGCTGCAACGCTTATGCTTAACCTCAGGTTCAGCGTATCCTCCTTACTTCTAGTGTTTGATACTTTCATATTATCCACAACTTCACGGTAGTTTAGTGTTTTCATGTTAAATGTTCACTTCCTTTCGTAACATCTCTGTTTTATTTTTCATGAAGAATTATTAACCCGGCAGAAAAATAAATTTAAATCCCACTGAATATTTTCATTGAAAAGCCTGTTAATTTTTCTGTAGGGCTCCTTATATTTACAACGTTTTTCTTTGAGGCACTCCGAGACTAGCTGCTCATGCTGCCCCGTTACTCGAGAACCTTTTACTACTCTCTTATCAGCTCGGTTGCGAGAGAAGATCTGAACTGCGGTGTGGTGTTGTGTCCCATTAAGCCCCTTGTTTACTTTTTATAATGGGCGAGAGCACTCTGTGTTTGTTTTAAGAGGAACTTGAGTGCGCTATCGCTGTGCTCGACTTCTCCTCCTGCTATGCCACTTCTGAAGTGCCGCTCCCGCATCTCTTGCCTGTGTTGTGACTGCTGGGAAACGATGCCGCTGCTCAGGTGCCTCTCGCCAGCTTGCCACTCTGAGAGCACCCATGGCTGCTTCTGTGATACTTTCATATCCAATTCTTGCGTTGCTCTGCGGTAACACCTTCCGCTTTCGTTCTCATATTGTAAATTAAAATAATTATTTAACATCAAACCAAATTTTTATTTATATATGTTCTTTGGATCTTAAGACTGTTGTTTCTATTTTGAGTGTGTCTGTCCTGTCTTTTTTATTTAAATTATTTGTTTGGCATTCTCCCCACATTTTAGTATTTTCGTCATTATTGAATCGTCGTCCAACATTTCTCATCGTATGAGTGCTTTTATAATTTTGAAAGCTCAAAATATTTATAGCACGTATGTTAAACTTGCAATGGGAGTTGCGTTTAAAAAAAAACTTAACATTTTTATCAAGTTTTTTCTGAAATACGATGCAACCATTTTTGATTTTGACTTCAGAAATAAAAACTGTTATCCATATAAGTGTTAGTTCAACCAGTTCACGGAAATTTCTAAGGCTGTACGACAGAAACCTTGCCTAGCTAACAGCCGAGGGCTGACGCTATGTACGTATTTCTCTTCTCTTTGGGATTCCTCAGTCCATGGATTTTCGCGATGAGGGGGAAAATGTCCCGCGAGACTTGGTACGTTTTGTGGAATGTCGTCCAGATTGCGGAAGTAAAATAAACGTACATGGTTTCATCTTCACAGAGCAAGTTGAAATCAGAATGGTATTCGGTCTTGATTTCCGGGATGGTTGCCAGGATACTGCTGCCTTAGTTGAGTTGTAACTGAGCACGTTCGCCTTGAATCTGGACAAAGAATATTGTGTACATGTGGAACGCATTTTAATCGCTTATAAACAATGAATTCTTGTCATTACGTTTAATTGTGGTACTCGGAAAATTTTGATTCTCATATGAGTGTCATTTGAAATTTATTGAAGCAAAATTTCCTTTAAGTTTTTACTGATAACAATATTTTCATAACAGTCTCTTCTTTCATGATAACCGGAGGCAGCGTGCGTTTATGGTTCTGATATTTGCAGTCTTGTTGATGAGTGCATTTTAGCCACAGAACATTGGGGATTGACTTCGTTTCTTGAATAATTGTTCTTTTATCAGCACTGAAGCATATTCATCGTTAAAATGCACAGTGAAACAACTTATTGGTGAATTTTGTGAACTTGGATGCGTACATTGGCGAAGGTGACGGATCCATTCTACTTCCTAGCGCGAAGTTACGAACAACTTCCCGTTTGAGCATGCTAGTGTACACGCTGTCTTGTCTCCTGCTTGAGGCTGGAGTTGTGAAGCGAGAGGTTGTGTGAGTCCAGGGGAGAGGGGAGTCCGGAGTGCCACCATCTTGCTGGCACTCTCAGGCCCTACNGTCGCCGCTGCAGCCCGCGTATTGATCCGACATCGGGAGCCGCGCCGCTGCTCAAATGGCACAGCGCCACGAGCTCCTCCGCCACAGGACGCAAAATGCGTGCACCTTTTATCTTGAGTCCTCTCCTGGTACTCAAATCTTGTATTTTGCGTTCACTTGTCGGTTTCTAAGCTTGTCCCACTGCTTCAATTTGTGTTCCAAATATGAATTCGTGTTGAATCTCCGTTTAGTCACTTGAAGCCTGGTCAAATAGGTGTCCAGAGATTTATAGTTGTAATAGCAGCGCGCCCTTTGTAGTAATAAATCAACTGCATGTACCTAATTCCTGTTTGGTGAAATTTGATTATTTCTGAATTTCTAAACGTATAATACGTTCAAGCTCTTCTTTCACAAAGTAACCATTGCGTCTCAAAACATTACATTTCACATCCTTATCCCAGAGATGGAACTTGTTTCCCCATATTTTTCTAACTTTCTCAATTTTCATGGTTCACGTTAAAAGTGAGTGGGCGATACAGTTTGATTTTTATCGCAGTTTTGGACTTCGGTCAAAATTAGAGAATTGTAGCTGTGCGTATCTCATGAACGTATATTTCCTACGAAAGAAAGCTAAAATTTCATAAGTTACTGCAAGCAAGTTTTGTATTGCAGAACAATCGCTTCATAGGGAATTTGTCTTCGCATTTTGCCTCGGTAAGAATAACGACTGTTTAATTTGGCATTAATGCAGGGCACGCTTCGTGTCTCATGAAAAGTAGTTAAACGCCATCGATTGTCGGACGTTTACAATATATATAATTATTATTTCCCTTTGCTTTACCTGCTTGAGATTTGTATGCTCCGTAGCTATAGTACAGGACGCAAACGGGAAACTGGGACCTAAGAACTACAAATTGAAGCTTAATGATGGGCGAATAAAACCTGAAACAAAAAAAAATTTAGGTGAAGTTTGTAAGTTTATGTTTGTGAACCAATCAAT
>VOMN01024695.1:0-65328 GCA_014899125.1 Orchestia grillus
TTATTTTCAGTATCACTGATACGGACTGCTTTAGCTGACAGTTTCGCTTTTAGTTTAGGAATACGGATCTGGATTTTTTTTTATCTACAGCCTGAAGAGCGTGACACAAAGACGGATGGACGAAAGGATCAAACAACCAACCAAGCAACACTGGGTTATTATGTAACTAAGTGCGTAAAATTTTCCCGAAATTTAATGCATTCAATGAATTTCCTTTTGAGATGATAACGACCCAAAAAACTGGTAAATATCAATATCTGAATGGTTTATAAAGAACAAAATAAATGTTCTCCCGGGGCTAGCCGATGCTTTACCTCAAACCCATCGAACATCTTTGGGGAACATTGATGAAGAATGTTCATCGGAGAAGTCCGATGATTCTTGAAGAACTGAGGAAAATATGTTTAGCAGAATGGGCTCATAAGCCAGTACAAGCTTTCGAACGCTTAATTTTATCGTCTAAAAACCGTCTCTTAGAAATATTTACCGACAAAGGTTTCGCAAATAAAAATTGAACATCGGAAATTTTATTGGTTGAATACTTTTGTCATGCGCCATAAGTATTTTATGCGTATATGAGACCATATTCTTATGGAAAGAGAAATTAAGTTTATTATTTTCACTCGTCATTATAAAATGTACATTCCGTGCGAGTTTTGCAAATGTTGACCAGCTAGACGCGACAAAATTAAATTAAATCTCATGAGTACAATTACTTTTATTCCTCGCTGTAGTGTTGTATTGGTAGCTGCTTGATGTTACCTTGTACAAGGAAATTGTTTGATCCTTGTACTAGGGAGCATCAAATACTGTTAGCGTCTGATTCATTATCAACCAATGTAATTCATAATAGTAATTAACACTCGTGACTTTTTCCTTTTAAGGAAAGGAAGTGCATAAACGCGTTCAAAATCTGTCTGGTTTTTCGAATTAGCGATCCTTGACTTACGTACATCTCTATTTCCAGAGGAACATAATGTGCTCAAGAGGAACATAATTCTGTAGCATGGAAACCTACACTGATGGCAGAATCAATCTGATGATAAATTTAGTGCGCAAATTTCATTCTGATTGTAAATTTAAATAAGAAACCAAACCACCTAAACCGACCAAAGGATTTTTAGAAACACAATAAAATTTCTTCTACACCACTGATGACGCAAAATATATATTCAATAAACTGAAAATGACCGCTTTCATTACTTTCTGATCGAATTATAAGTTGCCCAAAACTCGCAAATAGTTCTAAAATTTAAAATTTAGAAATCTACCAGGAAAATGCATATTTTCAAAACATTAAAGAATCTTTTATAATTAGAAAAACTGAATAAATTATAAAAATTATACCGTGAACTATAAAATTACCTCAATCTTTGAACCTTAATAAAGTTCAAGAATCTTCAAACATTTGGATACTCTGATGTGGATGTAAAATTTGTTAGATGTTCACAATTTTCAACAATTTAAAAATTAATCACAACTTGAAAGACTCCAGTTTTATATTTTTCGTACCTTGAGCGAATGTGTAAAATTTTTCTCAAGAACAAATTTCATGTAGCCCTTTTTACATGAAGCGCTTGTAAAATTTTACAGGTTTATGAAAAGTTCTGCATGCAAGAAAACCATTACATAAATTCCACAGACTCACACTTACAGTACACTATAGAAGGAAACTGGTTATTAAAGTCGAAGCTAAATCATCTATAAAAGTTAATACATATTTTTGTTTCCAACGCTGTTCGGTTTATCATTTAATATAGGAGCCACTCAATATCTACAAGTTTGAGCAGCTTTGAGATTTCTTCTAGACGAAACTTTTACGCCATTGTAGGAATTAGTCACTCGGTCGCTAGTGGTGCGATCATCTGAGGATGTTGGGAACAGATTTAGCCCGGACAGAGGCCCTGTAGTCTGATACTGAAAGGCACTGGAGCAAAACGGGATGGTTTTTCGATACGCAGATGCTTTTCCATTCCCCGGCGGAGTCTTCAGAGCTTGGAAATGAGGGCGTATGCGTCCCTTCAGTGCAGTGCTGTCGCTAGTATTGAAAATTCATAACTGCCGAGCCGTTGCGTCTCTGATTTTAAGCAGCCTTGTATCTTCGCTACCATTCAGGAAGGAAAAATTCTCTATTAATAGCCAACGTAAAGGTGTTGTATCAACGTTACAATTTTTATTCAAGATGCAGATTTAGGTTTTGGTGTTAATTAGAGTTTATCCAATTACAATAGTAAAAAATTTCGGGAGAAACCGAATAGCAAATAGAAGTATAAGGCTAAAATGAACATTTAAGCTGTGAAATAGTTATTTAATAACTTTGACACTTGAACTTTGAACTCACAGTCATTTTTAAATCTTATGAGGAAACAATCAACAGTATTTAACAAAATGCCAGGTGTCTCCTTAAACAAATAAAAAAAATTCTATATATTTAAAGTCGTTATCCATCTTACATTTTGGGAATGAACACTTCACTCTTGAAATGGATTGAATTTTTTTCTGATAATTGACGGTACAGGGCCCTATCCACTTTCCCATCATTGATATAAAGTGCACCAACGCCATGTATTCCGAAGCAGCCCCAAACCACTGAACGAGTTCTGTCATCTCTGAGCTTCACACTTGTGACGTCATTATGCCTCCCGTAAGCTGTTCCTTGTGTCTCCCACTCCTGACCAGCAGAGTTACCACCAAAAAAACAATTTTAGTTTTATTTCAACAAATAATAGGCTTCCAAATGCATGTCCTTTTTCCAAGTGTTCTTTTGCACAGCTGCACGACAAGGAACATAGTTCTTAAGCAGTCCGGAAGTTTTATGGGGTGTAAAACATTTAATCTACATAGTTTAAAGTTCTCTACTGATGGTTTTGCTACTCAGCTCTGTCATGGAGGCTTTGAGAGGAGTTTTTAGCTCTTTGCGAGCCATCACGGGCTTATTTTTAATCTTCCTCATCAAAAGCCGACTAGACTGGAGATTAATCTTTCGTGGAGCTCGTGACCTTGGTATTTTATTTGTTTAGCCACATTCATTAAACTTTCGAATAATTCAATCAAACGTAAAGCACAGCACATTCATTTGCTTAGAAATCTTTCCTCGATATATTCTTTGAGAATCGAGCCGAACTGTTCACTTCCGTAGATATTCTGAGACTTCTTTAACTTTTGACATGACGTTCTTCATATGACTACATGCGACGAAGGCTCATTAGTGACTAACCATCTAATTTTATGATAAATTTAGGGTATTTTTCTTTTCGAAACACCTAGAATGTTCTACAGGTTTTGGACATGATATGACCGGAAAAATACTATAAATATCGTGTGAAAGTTAGTTCACAGATATGGTTGAATACTATTGTCACGTCCCATGAATGAATTTAGTGTATATGAAGCCGTTTACTAGTAAAGTTTCGTACTTTGTCTTGTAATTTCACTTTATAAACTAGAATTTATGCTCCGTCAAGGTTTTAAGTATGTTGACGTGCTAGACGCCTAATAAAAATAGATTTTAAAGTGACCAATTACTGGATTCCCCAACTGTGCCTCAGGGAGTCTAGATTTCTATTGAAAAACATGATCTTTCTACCTCATGCTCTTGCGTTCAATTCTCGAATCCTATTCCAAGAAAAAGGCTCAAGAGCGTGCCAGTGAGACTCTGCGCCGTCTTAGTGGCGCCTTCGCTAAGTTCAAAGAAAAAACGTGGAGATCTGCTTCACAAACTACACTATAATTACTGGCAACATTTGTTCCAACGAAGTATGGGATAATAATAAGACACGGAGATCTTCCTGGAAGTATAACGGTGAGGCTGTAAGGGGCTTCGGCTTACATTCAGTGTTTGTACTCAGGACTACTCAAACCTTCTGCGCCCTCAACATATAAATTGTTTTTGGAAACTAACTCGAAACATACGTATGAAGTTTTTTTTAACGTGAGCGTCTAAAAGTTTTATTGATCAATTTCGATTATAATTGTGTTCAGATAGCCTAGTACAAGATGTACAGCATTCTTTATCTGGTGTTTCAAGACTGGTGTTTCAAGGGAAAGTGTGGGTATAAAATGGAACCCAACAAAAATTTGGCCGGGACTGAGATGGCCTTGTAGTACTCAAAGGGATAAATTTGAAAACGGAACATTAAAAGTGAGTGTAGTTTTAATTATTTCTAACATTTCATTTGGGTGGAACAAAAAACTTTCTTACCTACCAGAAAAATTAAAACTAGGGAAACTAGTAAGAATTTGGATGTTACTTTCAAAAATTTTAGAGGAGCACTATCACTGTAACAAATACAGCCGAGAATGCTTGGATTCAAAATCAGAGTTTTGTTTGTTTCACAGTAACAGTCGCCCAATATTCTCAAAAAAACAGTGATATCTTCATGAATTTACGTATACGATTTCAGAATTTTAATATTGAATTTTACCAAAACACATAGTGAGAAATACATCAAAACGGCGCGAGTAATACTACCAGTGTGGAATCTATTGACAATCTACACATTTCAAAGCTAACATTCTTTTGATTCAAAATTTAAAATTTTGATGAAACATTTGTTTTTTATTTTTACAAATCTACGTATTATATTGAAGACCAGAACCCAGTGCAGCAAACAATTCACAAAAATTGTGTTGGAATCGCACGACCGAATCGCCAGTCGCCTCATGCCAACATCCAGCAATCTTCTATAGCGGAGACAATTATACGTGAGAGAAAGTTCTAACTTAAGGACCTCACAAAATACAATTTTCTATTATTTACAGTAAAATCTTGAACATTAGGTTGCATCACATGAAATGTCGTATTTAGAGTAGCTTTCTTCATCAACTATTCGGCTCGAAAGAGATCCCTTCGCGAATCGAATCATTATATGTGATGAGAAATGGATGCTCTTCGATAACAGCAAAAGAATTGGGTAGTGGTTAGACGCAGAAGAGTTGCCTAAACACTATCTGAAACCACCATTGCACCTGAAAAAGTAAATGGTCACTGTCACTGTTAGGTAGTCTGTAATGGAAATCATTCCTGTTTCATTTTTACAGCAAGATGATACTGTAATCTTATTGTCAAGACATTGATCGCATCTATGAAAAATTGAAACCAATATTAACAAAGAGTGGTTGTTTGCAAGGGCCAATCGAGGGATCTAAGCAGAGGACAGCTGTGCTGAGTTCAAACTCGTTGAACGCTCGCGTGAGGGTTCGATACCGTTAACCGAATGTTTTTTTGGATGTGCAGTAGCTAGCACTCTACGTAGTCATAATAACTAAAGAAGTGAGAAGCCTTTCCTTTTGTATGTATGTATGTCATACATTCCGTTCTAAAAAATGTTACTAAATGTCATTTGAATGGGAGAAAAACTGCAAATGTTGGCTTCCTAATTACAGGTAAGAAACTTGAAAGATCCAATTTGCATTAGAAGCACGGATGATTAGGGAAGGGTCTGATACTTCTAAGTTTTTTGACACTCAATTCAGTCCTCAATTCGTTGGGAGTCACGTATTTACAATTTAGAATATTGACTTCCGCGATGTGGAAACAAAGGTATAGAAAAGTAAAACTTTTGATGATCTGTTTAACAGTGAACGCGTTCGAGTTACTCGAACGTTGCCATACAACTCCATGGGATATTACTCTTACGAGCTCTCTTTCGGCGAACATTTAATTCTAGTTTAAACGGAAAAAATTCTCGTTACTCTAGAAAAATACCAACACATCGATAAATCTTTGTAACATACTGTACACTACGCCCCAGAATTTCTAATGCATTTTCACAACCTTAACCCTTCAAATGAAAATTGCATTCAGAATGTAAGGCAATCAGCCAACTCGCTTGACCGACGGAGTAAAGAAATTCGTTCGGAGAAAAATGCAGTTCGGAAGGTCAAAGCTAAAGAGAGGACCCGAACAGAGTGTACTTCGGACACTCTTCGAGCGAAACGGCGGTCGTAACTCGGCCATCTAAAGTTAGAACGCTGGGACGCTGCGAGCAGCGCGGCTCTGGAGCTGCGCGCTCGTCGTGATGTCACTGGAGGAAGCGGCTCTCCAAACTGGAGTCTGCAACTTCGGTTTCTTAGAAAATAAGTCATTGAAATTAGTTATAGGGTTCCATAGCGAGTAGTATGTTGAATACTGGTCTACAATTTAGTAGATATTGGGTTCGATCCGTGGCAGGATGCTTCGCTTAGGAAAAAAGATTTTTATTGAACCTTGCATTTCTGAAAGGCAGCCCAGGTCAGAGTGCCTGAAATTCTTCAAAGGAAACTCAGTCAGTAAAAGCTACCCAGAATTTGACTCCAGAAGTGATCGTAGAGCTTGATATGTGAGCTAGTCATCGTCCCCATCGCATGTTATGACGAGGACAACAGTGTTTTTCGTCGTCGAAGAGCAAAAAAGTCTGCAGAAGCACCCAGATGCGCTAACAATAGAAGTCTTTATCTGAAAAACTGAAGGCCGGATCATGCACACAGATTCCATTTTCACAAGATTTTGGACCGAAGGCAGGCAGTACAGAGACCTCAGCTGTACTCTGAATGATCTAATTCATCTCCACCCATCGTTACAGGAAAATATACGTACTAAATTCAAGCCAAAAATGTTACCAAAGACATCCATACAAGTACGTGCAAGTTCCTATACTCGTTTTAGCACACTTACTAAAGACATCCATACAAGGACGTGCAAGTTCCTATACTCGTTTTAGCACACGTGCTGAAGTCTTGCCATTAATTCTGACGGCGGTAATGCATCCCGTCCTTCAATAACTTCAGCTAACTTTAGTGATAGCCGTCAACGTCCAGCGTGGATGGAGATGAATACATCTCGTGCAGCCGTCAGTGCTGGACGCTCATGGAGATATACGTGCAGTGATAGATGGTCACACTCTCAAAAAAATAGCTGTGAGAACTCTAAGGAATACAGAATTTGGAACACGATAAAATGTTGTTAAAAATTGTGAAGTAACGAAAATGAGTTTTTTCACGGAGTTATAAGCAGGAGTAAAAAATGTTTTAGTCTTGTAGCACATTGGTTGCGATGATGCTATTTTTATAGGGGCAAAATGACCCTCCAGTAGGTCATATCGCAGCCAATGGGTCAACTTCAAAATTAATATATATATTTAAGAAAAAATGCTCCGAATTTCAAGTTGTTACTGCTGTAATATATGTTTCCCATACAATTTTCGCAAAATCAAGCTTTCAAATATTTGCATAACGCTTGAGATCGGATGTAAGTAAAACCTCACGTTGAGGCCAGTGTTAATTGAATCATCAAATTGCCGGGAGGCTTCGAGATGTTGCACTCTGAAGCGGTTGCGTCTCGTAGGCAGAGATAAGAGATGAGTCTAACTGATACGATTAAAAGATAGGTCCGAGAGACAGGTCTGATAGTTAGGATTAGCAAATAGGGTGAAGAAATGTCACTGGAAAGGGTGGGTCGAACAGATGTGTAAGTCTAATAGGTCACGCAAACAGGTGTAGCAGATAGGTCTGAAAAATTGGAGCCATTTAAGAGAAGAACTGATGACTCACTTACACTACCGTCATATGTGACGTTATATATATATATATATATATATATATATATATATATATATATAGATATATAGCGGATTATAATTTATAATCATTTAAAATCGACAAAAAGTCTTTATTTAAGTACACTTGAACGAACCCGAAACTTGAAATATTCTAATAGAATTATAATAGGAAAACGAATTCTTTGTACTGCCATAGACTTCTTAAGAATAAAACTTTCTTGTTGATGAAAGCCATGTAGATATGCGACGGTAAACATACTTTGTATTTCATATTTTTGCAATTAATTTCGCACCTGTTAAGGATTTTTTCTGTGCATTACATTCGCTTGACACACGAAATATCAGAGGTTTTTCTCGAGGGGAGCTGGCGGGAGACAGTCGATGAACGGCCTGCAGCATGACAGAGAAGGACGACCAGGACCTGTTACGGACTCTGGTCCTGGTGCGCTGTGATGGACGGTGGCAGGTCCTCTTTGCTCCCATTGAAGTGGCTCTCCACAACACGACGCTGGGCTTGAGCGTTCATAAACAGGGTGCCTTAAAAACATTTTCATATGAAGAACTCGATGTCAACATCGCTTGGCAATGGAGCTTCAAAGAGCGCGTAGGCAAATGGAAAAATTATTTCGGGAAAAGAAGTATCGTAGTAAAGGGGTTATTTGCATCATGAGAAGCAAGAAACGGAAATTTTTTGGATCATCGTAGTTTAAGGGCTTTGGTGGTCATCCTGACTAATCTTAGACTTCAGAAATTAGTATTACAGAAAATCATTTAACTTATGTTTCAGAATACATCAGCGACTCAAAAATGAACAAAAGAGTAAAATTAAGGGCATTGATTCACCAGAACATTAACGGGCATGAACCTTTCACTTACCCAATACCCGTCAGCGTATTGGGTAAGTGAAAGCGTCAGCGTAAAATGCAATGATTCATATAAGCGTTCCATTTATGGGACATAAATGGAACGCTTATATGAATCATTGCATTTTTATTCTAAAGAAATATATCCTCCTGATTCCATTACAATACTCCAACACACCTAGCCATTTCACAAATGTAAACCCATTTTTAAGATTTTTGCATTCTATGAGAAATTATAGAGCATAGAATTTAGAAAAAGGATGCTCACAAAATTCAGGCACTTAAAGTGTTGTGTGCATATTGCTGAGTTACATACGCCAGATACCTGATGTTTTTGTCTGATATTTTTACCTGTCAGAATGCAGGTGCCCAATGGATTAAATGCATTCAGCTGAGTTGCTCACGCCATTGGTTTTTCGAATGTTCATTTTAGGGGTTTCAGATATTCACATTTAGTTCGAGTTAGTTTTACGTTTTTGATGAAATGTTGAGGCATTACGATGAATAATGTCACTTATAAAAATGAAATCGAGGTTGAAAACAATGCTCGCACATCATTGAAGGAAAGAAAACAGCCCCTTAGGACAAATAACACTCAAACAAAACCAGCATTTTTTCGAAATAACATTTTTTTCAAGGTATAATAAGAACAATAATGTTTATAAAAAGTCAGAGGTTTCACAGGTTATAAGAGTCAGATATCCGTCAGCCAAATCAGCACGAGTGCTTAGCTCGTTTACTGGTACCACTTGGCCATCAGAAATTAAACTCGAGCAGTGGAAATTACTCCTAAAACTTTTCAACTCTGCCGGTGTACTGGTAACTTCCAGTGCTGTTACGACAAAAAAATATGCCATTGTGACTCCTTTTCGTTCTCAAACATCCGTTACAATAATAATTGAAAGCTGGTGCTTTAGTCCTATTGCATTTAGGTTCTTTTAAATATTCGGGAGATATTTGTTAAAGACTTTGCTAAACAATAATGACAAAGGATTTGGATAGAGTTCCAAGGTCGTTCTATAACCATTAAGACACTTCTTGATATGTAAATTCAAGGTTTTTTAGATTTTGGACACGCGTATAACGAACGAAATGGTGCTTTGTTCAAGATCTTCCGACGAAATCGAACAAAAACACTCAATTCCCCAAGCTACCAAGAGAGTCCGACATAAAATCGAAAAGTCATTCTACCAAAATTCTAAGCCCCAATCGCTCAAGCGCCGCATGAAGTCCTTGTTCAGATTTAGGCCTCGTGATGACTTCTTCACACGGCCCCTCGCCAGAAACAATGGGGGAAATGTGCCGTCATCTACGTACCGCCGTGCGACTTACTTCTTTCTTTCGGGAGATTGCACATTCCCACCAAATAGACGGCAATTGACCAGGCTTTGGGAATAAGACCGGGAATTACCTATGAAGATAACGTCGTTTGCTTTAACAAAATGAAAAATCTCTCTCCGCTGTGGGCGAATTTTTAAGTCGGAGTGGCCGCTAATATCTTCCGCATCGGAGGGGTTCCATGAAATTGGCTTCCGGGAGGGACTCTTTAATGGGAATCTCATTGGAGTGTGCATGGAGATTGTGGAAAATGCGAATTAGTTTCTTTTGGTGGCAGGTTTGAGCTCTCCTGCGTCAACGTTGCCTTTAATATTGTAAGTCATCATTTTGGAACGAGAAGCGGAGCATATATTCTGCTGTCTTTCTCGGGACCGTATTGAGAAACGTCGGGCAGCGCCGTCAAAAATGTCCAACCATAGCAGTGTGAGAGTATTTAACTGCAATACTAAGCTAAGTTGAGTTCAGGAGAAACAGCTAGAAATTATTTCATTGAAATACCAAGTTCATTTGAATTCAGGCGTAGCAGTGATAGATTATTCAATTGAAATATTAAGTCAAGTTGAGTTCATGGTACAACGAGGTTATTCAATCGAAAGTATCATTTCAAGTTCAATCCTGAGTAGTGTAAAATTACTCAATCATTTAAATGAAGCATTCTACAGCTAAATTCCCTATCCAATCAATAAATAAAAGTGAAAAATTCTGTCCCTCCTTTCAAATTATTTGCAGCATAGGTATCAACAATTACAACTTAATTTCACATTTGGAGAGTCAAATCAGGCTATTTACTAAATCAACCTGCTAATTTTTCCCTGCAGGGTGAACTCTGATGTCGTCCGCACATCGAAAGTTTTGCCGCGCGAGAAAAGTTTGAGTTTGGGGGTCTGGCGTGACTTTGGTGTAGCGCGTGAGGGCTGAGTGCCTCAGCAAAAGCAGGCCACGACGGCTCCGAGTGCGCAGCAGTGCCACCTCAAGCGGCACTTTTTTGCCGCTTAAATAAAGGATCGTAAACCGTAAAAGTGAATTTATTGGTTCTTAATAAGCTGACTGCTCGTCATTTGTGATGAGTACAACTGCATTGAAGCAACTTCTCCAGCCTGAGAGCTTTCATCTGGTTATGATAAGAGGTATTTCATATTCATATGGGTAATTATGACATCTCCATTTCGTAAGTAATGTATGCAATGTATGTGTGTATAAACTGCTTTCAGATTTAACTTTAGAAATTAACCCAAAAAACTTTCAATTCTCGTTTTTCCACCAGTCATTATTCTAAATTAAATTGAACTTCAATAGAGTTAGACCCCTGAAAATATAAGAGTATATTCGGAAAGCCCGTATACAAAAATTGAGCTTATTTTATTTGCCCATGTAAAGAAGCATGAATTGAACTGATGGATGTGGGAAAAGATTTCTTCTTCTCTGAACAATTACGGTAAATGCAACCATTTTTCTCCTCATCCATAAAATTGATTCATCATCCCTCGGCAGTAAATGACGCTAATAGATCTAAGGACAAAATTGGTGGTTCTAGGTGAGCAAGACCATCATTTCATAAAAAAAAAACATTTACAGTACATGGATATACTCAAGCCCAGCTACAGTTTTCCCAAAAAGGACCATGGAGAAGCGTCCCATAAGTTAACTTTGTAGACCGATTTATTTTAGCTTAAAAACATACAAGAAACGCACAAGGTATGTTTTAGTAGAATATTCATTACCAGAGAAAAAGCACAAAGTTGAATGGATATTCCAAGTTAAATGCGTCTGATACCCTCAATATGTGCACTCGAAATTGATTTTCATTATCAATATCAGAGATCTCTCACACTGTTTTCTAGTCATATTAAATAAATGTAGCTTAGTTTTACAGACATTTAGTTCGATATCTTAAACCTGTACGAAACTGAAGTCTAGGTCCACGCGCATCTCCCGAAATGTTCAGTTGCTAAAGACAAAACACAAAACATGGGTGTTTTGTCAGTTATACATGGATTTCAGATATACATAACGGCTTTTGCTCAAAGAAAACCGTGGAAAAGCTTCGTGCTTGCAGTCACCCAGGAACTTGTCTCGAAAAATCAAACGTCAAAAACTAATGCAAAGGTTTAAATTCTTCAGCCCCGTCAATATCCAGTCAGCATTGCGGAAAAAAGAGAAATTAATTATATTCGGCTACAAAAAAGCTCAAGAGATAGAAGATGCTGAGCGATCCAAATTTTTAAGCTGAGAAGCTACTGATCGACCAGCACACCGAGTGTGCAGGGATTTTGTGAGCAGTGTTTTGTTCTTCCGTAACTAAGTTTGTTCGTGCGAGCTTTACGCAACTACATTTATTAATTTAACCATAAAGTTCTGAAATGCGAAGCTTAAACTCCCAATACCAGGTTGAGATGAACGGCTTAATTTAATCATCAAACAGTGCTAAAAAAACCATTGCTTAATGCAAATATGCCATTTAAGATTTTTACAGCACCAGCACCAGTCTCTAATGAAGCAGTTTAGTATTTAAGTTGTTTTTGTGCACGTGTACAACATTATGTGAGCATTTACTAATCGGATCATCAACTCGATCACCAGGTGTTCATCAATACTCATATTTCTTTATTCGGCCCGTTCAAAATTGATCATTTGATGATAACGAAGATTTTGTTCACAAACTTTCAATTACAAGATATCAAATAGCAAAATTCCTCAAAAATTTATCCATCGGCAAGTATTAATAATATTTCTTGAAGCTCAGATCATTACATGATTTGTCACCCTTGCTTATTCGTACGCATCGTTATGCAAGACGGGAATGGGCAGTTGTTTATCGGAATTTTCCGTCGGGTTACTCGATATGAGTCGCGCATTTCATTTTCCTTGTCACGGCTATATTTCATAAATTGTACAACACTATCGTGCATTTCTGCGTACATGGCTCGATAAACCCATGCTATGTGGCTATAATACGTTTCATTGGACACCGTATTTGCACGTGTCGCTGGGGGATCTCGTCACACTTTTCCGCTCGAATTCATAGGAAAATTTTCTTAGTTTCAGGCGGCTGCCAGTCGTCTTATTTCTCGTAAAATTCACGTGGGTGGCTTTCTTTAAAAGAAAATTTGTCCCCTACCGCTACGATAATAATATGGTATTAAAAAAAGTATTTCGTAGACTTAATAAGAAACTTGTCACTTATTCAAAACATACATTCTTTCGCTGGCATGAAATATTTTCCTTTCACTGATACAACCTCCATTATGGCTGACTCGTGCTGTTACCAGTTACCAAAGTAATTAAATGGTGAATTTAAACTAAGCAAAAAATTGCCTCTAGATCCAAACACTTCTATTGTAAATGTGCGGAAGAACGTAATTTTAGAAATAAAACAACAAATTTCTCACATGCAAGATTCTTCATCACGTGAAATGTCCAAACTACGATGTCTCTAGCGAGCTAAATTTTTTATTGAAAATTGTGCAAGAAAAATAACCCTAGAGAATCGGAACCCCACACGTTGGTTTTCGAGTAGTGCCCCAGACAAACTTTTGTATTCTCCAAACGACAAGCAAAGGCTTCCATTATTTCCCAAGAGACTTTCGCGATTTCGGTGCTAGCGATAGCCTCTATATTGTGGACTGCAGCTACCCGTTTTGCTGGCTGTAGCTGCTAGACGAACCAATGCTTTTGAAATGACTTACTTGTCGATTGTATTGTTCAAGTTGGGTGAACTCAGTCGTTGAAGCTTTGTCTGTCTTCCTCTTCTGTAATCCTGCAAATCTCTTGTAATTTTTGGCAACACCCATGCGCCCCATGACTAACGTCTGAACTGTATTACGTAGCTGACCTGAACGTGTAGAAATTTCACTCAACCATTCATTGAATAATTGTGCACTGCGTTAGCATTTGATTCTTTTGATCACAAATTGATATTGAATTAAATATGAAACTCAGAATTCTTATACTATCAGTTATGCTCGATTAGGACTAGAAGCTTATCATACTTGCGAAATACTCACTTCTCATTCTTCAGTTTTTAAAACCCAGCTGAGGAGCGTGAAGGGAAACTGAGTATAAGTGTACGATAAGTCGTGGGCAATAAAATTTAAGTTTTCAGCATAACTCTCTGTGGCTAAACATATTAGAATCGTCATCCCTTGCGACTGTAAAATGTATCTATTTTGTATAAAATCAAACTGTAAAAAACTGGAAGAATAAATCCTTAAATGTACGCTTTCGGAATTGTCCATGCTGTGTGTTTTCAGTGTGCAAGTAAACAGACAAAACTGTTTCTTTCTCGAAATATGATATCTTTCCTCGGGCGTAACATCATCCAGCACTCAATCTGTCATAGTCTGTGCGTCACTTAACGCACATGCGTGGGAGTCTTTTATCCTTTACTGTCTATTAGGATTTTAAAATACCCTTTCGTGAGGCTGCAGATCGTTCTTCCTACAAAGCCAAAGATAGCCTTATCGCCGGAATGGTGTTCGGTAAAAGGTTGATGCTTGCTCCGAATCACATAAGTGGTGCAAGGTTAAGTGGTGCACATAAGGGAGGAAAAAATGTAAACGTACGCACAGATGTTCACACAGCTGTTTCTCGACACGCTAAAGTGAGTCAAAAAAACAAAGTTCCAAGTTTAGGTACATATGGATACCAATGTACACATAACCAAGTTCATTACCAGCATATAGCAGCCCACAATACTTTTTGTTCGCATTACTTAATTTCAAGTCTTCCGCTACAGCCCTCGTGCGTGGGCCGGCATGCTAATTAATACCACACACACTGTATTAGTCGAGTGAGTCAAGAGTGCTTCCCATTGGTCAGCTGTGAAAGGCGACGCCTCTCCTGATCACATTCATTAATTTCGAGGCACTTCATCAGCAAAAAGGCACGAATTTTGTGCTGTATCTCGTTGAATGATCTAGAGCAGAGCTCTCTTTCGAGGGGCCATTTCTTGACCCTGCCGTATTGCCTCAGCGGTCTTATTTCTGGGGAAAATTCAGGTTAAAAACAGTCTGGATAATTTCATCCCAGGACTCCATGCGCTTGGTGCTGATATTGCGGGAGAAAATTTCGTGGCAGCTGAGAATAAAAACTAAAATTTTCAGCGATTGTATTCAACGATTTCGAAGCGATGTCACATTGAGGTCGAGGGTTTCATTTCAAATTAGAATATGAAATACCCTTACGCTCTTTCATTAATTCCGATCTAAAATTGATTTCGTAGTTTTGTATATGAAGACATGGGTGTTAGGATCGGTCATTTCTGCAGTATTAGCTCACTATTGCTATAGTACATATAATAGTTAACAATATGTACTCGTCCGTATATGCGTTTGCTTATACACTAGGATTCTTTTATTTCCGGAGCTTGCAAAAATAGTTTTCATTCATTGCGGTTTGATGAGAACTTTACACGTGTAAATGTGGTAAAATCATTGCCTGTCTGTTAGAAGCAAAAGAGCTTTTATCAAAAAAATTTCTGCCCTTTGATGGTATTGAATACTTCATGTAAAATATTACTATCAACTACCAGATTGGTTCTTCCTCTAAAAATAAGACTATTTTACGTTCAAGAACCTCTTGAATTGAGACTGCTTATCTGGGTAGCGAGCAGCGCATCATATATATTTAAAGAATGCATGGTCAACGTAATGTAAATAATCCATGAATATCGGTGTCTCTTGTGAAACTACTAAAAAAATTCCTCTCTAAGCCATTTACTCATTTACCTAAGCACCTTGAAAAAAATATCTTTAGAAGCAGGCAATTCTCTGCTAACAGAGCTGCAACTGACATCGCGCGTGAGGAAAACTGGACACGTTTGTGAAGGAATAATATTCAATGGGACATAAACAAGTAGAATAATGTGTTGTATAAGTGACTGATTCATTTTACGTGTCTTGGGAAGTGGTAAAGAAGGTTTATGGCTCATATTGTTTCAGTAAATTCCCTTGCCGAAATAGATCTGCAGAGGAAACAGCTGAAATTTCTCGAATAAATTCGCACTTCATATTTTCCAGAATCTTAGACAATGAGATGATAGAAACATGAGCCAGTTTATTTAAGATTTTATCAAGCATTTTACTTTCATCAATCCTTTCTCTTTATGTTTTTTATAAAGAAGCTGTAGGTCCGTAAATATTTCTCTTGACTACAGAACACCGACAGCAAAATGGCGAGCGTTGGATCACTTGAACGGCCCTCAAACAAATTTTGCAGCGCACTTTGAGAGAGTAATTGTTGGTAGAAATTTCAATCAATATGTGAGCCAGCGGGCGCGAGCAGCCATCCATCTTCATATGAAGGCACTCGAAGGTCTTCGAGACGCCAATTTCCATGTATATTGGCCCACAACATTTACTTCGAAGATAGCGTGCTTCTCTCGACGTTCGTGGCACGAGAGACCGTTTTTCGAATGGGACGAAAGGAGTGGCGGTACTCGATGGTCAGCACAAACTTTTCTACTTTCGATTCACGATATGCAAACGTTTCTAGTTTTTCGACCTTTGAAACTGTTCGAGATCATTGTGAGGGAAAACATACAAACAGGTAGTGATCATTTTATTAAAATTAGTCCAAATAAATCAAAAATCCTATTTTTCAAAATGACTGCAAGCTACATGAGTGTTCTAACACGCAGTGCACTCGAACGATACGCGAGCATGTTTGGAAGTGACCTGAATACTTCCAAGGGTGCTGACAAATTTTTCCTCTCCAGAATGCGCGAGAGGCCACAGTCCGCGGAGCTTTTTCAGACGTCTATTGGCATCCAGAGTACTTCTATCAGGAAGTAATGACACATGATCTTTTTTGTTCGGTAGCGAAGGCATTTCGCTTTATAACCCCAATCGGAATCGAACGCTAGACTTTTATGAGTCTGATGGAGTTTTGATGGAGCTGACAAAACGGCCAATTGAAAGATCAATCTCTTCGGTCAATGAACATGGGATTGTGGACTCAAAAATTATGATCTTGACAGTCGAAACGAAAAAACAGGCGGAAGTAAAATTCAGGAGTTCCCTTTCCACTTCAAGGAACGTGAAAGTGAAATATTTAGCTTCAAAAAAGTACTTTTTCAGGTATTGAAAAAGAACAGGTGCTTCCTACTCTAAAAAAAAAAATTTATAAAAATGAGTGGTTGTATGCAGGTCTAATTTTCCTTCATAGAAGTTTTGATTTTACATAGTTTCTATAAAGTATGCAGCTGCACTAAATTTCGAAAAAATAATTAAAGATAGCCAGGATTACTCATATTGCAGGTATCAAGTGTTGTTAAAGAGCTGTTTTAGTGCATAAAAATCAGTGTACGAGGATAGCGTTTCCCGCCTGAACTCCCCTTTTGCTGCAGTAAAGAACTGTTAACATATTTTCCAAATCTTTTCGAGTGCATGGCTCATCCACGTCTCGGAAACCTAATCAAATGGATTCTGCTTACAGCTCCAGAACGATTTCCATTTCAGCACACGTTTTGATTCCTAGAATTGGAAATAACCCGAAGAATTTCTCTGAGTTTACCCCCGCTCATTGGAACAGAGGTGACGCGTACGGAACCTATAAAATTACTCTCTCTTTTGGTATATTTTTGCATCCAGTCTATAGGAATCAGATTTTATTTATTTACGCTCATTTTTGTTTATTTCTGCACTCAGTCTATGACTCTGATTGATTTCTGCTTATTTCTATATATTATTTTACCAATTTTTTACGGCTCAGATTTTATTTATTTATGTTTATTTCTCTTTATATCTACGCTCAGTTTTTATAGCTCAGAGATTATTAATTTTTGTTTATTTCTGTTCAAATTTACGCCCAGTCTCTATGGCTAGGAAGTTGAGGATAACAAGTCCTTGCTGTTTCAACAAGTCCCTGGTGTTTCAACAAGTCCCTGGTGTTTTACCACGTCCCTGGTGTTTCAACAAGTCCCTGGTGTTTCAACAAGTCCCTGATGTTTCAACAAGTCCCTGGTGTTTCAACAAGTCCCTGGTGTTTCAACAAGTCCCTGGTGTATCAACAAGTCCCTGGTGTTTCACTGAAGCACACTGATTTGTGCTGAAGCTATTCTGAGAGCCTGCATTCAAATGCATTGCTATTATAATCATACGGCCTCAGAGTATTTCACACAGCACACGGCAGCAAAATCTATACTCGGTACACGGGTGTGAGAGCTTCACACGGAGCACGGCACCACATGAAGCAGACAGAGCACCGCACAGAGTAGACAGAGCCCCACATAAAGTAAACAGAGCACCGCACAAAGTAGACAGAGCCCCGCATAAAGTAAACAGAGCACCGCACAAAGTAGACAGAGCCCCACACAAAGTAGACAGGCCACCACACAAAGTAGACAGAGCACGACACTAAGTAGACAGAACACGGCACAAAGTAGACAGAGTGTCAGCCAGACAAATTCGGCTGCATCAGGAAAGAAGGTTTAAATGCCGCGCTGCCGCCGAATGCGACTGTAAGTCCTGACAAAGAGCTTGCATTGCAGCTCCGATGGTCTAAACTCGGTGATAAAAAACCCGGTGTATTGGGCCATAAGCTTCGAACTGAACTCATTTCTCGGACGAATGGGTGGCCGAGAAGCACAAAATTCCAATGGAAGGCTGGGAGGTCGGGGGAAAATGGAAATCCGGGCGCTGAACGATCGCCGTAAAATGGTGTGAAACGTAAACCCAAATTGAGGTGGTTTATATAAATTCCAGTCGGCGTATTACGACAACCAGTGATTTGCTGATGAAATTGGGCCTACAAAAAAATTGTGGGTTTTCATGGTAATTTCGTGACCGCTATCGCAAGACGTAAAGAGCGTCACATGATTCTCATAAAAGGCGATGCGTGTCAGTTGGAGGCAATTTCAAATATTAATACCTCGCTCAGTGCGCAGTCATGAGGGCGCGACCTGGTGCGCAGCAGCACATGACTTCAGGGACCGCAAATAAAGCTTACAGATATTTTTATTTCCGTGATCCCAGGCCAGCAGCCAGAAATATAATCAACGTGTAATTATATTTCATCGTGTAGAAACATGTGTTAAGGAGCATGTTTTTTCTAAAATTTGAACCAAAACATGCATTCATTATTATCATGTAGATAGTTACTTCACTGCTAAGTCAAGAAAGCAAGAACTATGGGAAAACTCAAATCAGACAAACCCTGCAATGGTGAACATCCAACACTAATGAAGAGAAATTTTAGGCATGTGTGCTTGCGTACAAGCTGTATGAAAATGCAGTGTTTGATAGATAATTCGTGTGTAATTTCGTATTATAGTGACCAACTGCATCGCGTTAGATTAGTGAGTAAGTATTCATAACTCCATGCATGATCAAATGTAAATTATATTTATCGTTCGGATCCAATGAGTACCTATTGAGTGAAAAAATTATCAGTCAGCCATAAACACTTTTCTAAGTGGGGATACCCCTCTACCCTAATCTAATTTGTCGCACTAAACTTATTTTTTCACAGAGTCTTTCATGATTGAAAAATTATTGAGTAAAAAACAAATTAATGGGTTAGCAATAACAGTAACTCCCCAGTCACATTCGTTGTCAAAGTTGAAAGGTGAATTGAGGCCCTTTAAAATAACATTAAAGTAACGTACAAGGTAAGTTCACGTTAAACTTGGGTCACACGTGGGCGTAGCAGAACATGATCGAGTAACGTACGTAATGTCAATTTGACGTGGGGTGTGTGAGTCCAAACAATCAAAGTGGGCTCCATGGCGTACTGGTAGCGTTATGGCCTCGCATCCGAGAGGACCAGGGTTCGAATCTCGGCTCAGGGAATGATGAAGAGAGTTCTTGCGTTGCCAAAGGAAATTTAATCCACACATTCCTTCCATCCCTCACCCCGCCAGTAGTTAAAAAGCATTGAAAACTCAACGGTAAAACGTGTTGGAATTAATAAAGGTTCATAAGGGAATAAGAGAAGGAATTCAAATCTTTGTTCACACATATTAAGACTGATTTTAATGAAAGTTGTCGAGTGTCACTACACAAGATCAGTTGCCTAGGTACAGTCTGATTCAAACCTGTTATTCAGATTCAATAGGCACGACATGTGTGAACGTCTCAGCCATATAATAGTTATCTATAATGAATGACCCCAGTATAACTGTTTGGCCTCCCTATCGATAAATTTATGGAAAAATTGATCAAAATACATGGTCACCAAATTACAGGAAATTTTAGACGTTCAGCTGAAGAATTTAGACCGGCTACACACACAAACAGAAGGTCAAGTTGACGTTCAAAGCCAGTATTCTCATCTAGTTCGCACCTCGAGCGAACGCGACTGCCGGCTGCAGTGGACATCAGGACGCACGCGTGTGTGCAGGCAGCGAGTAAACAGTTTCAAGGAGATGTCTTTAGAACAACTTCCTCTCTGGAAGTTAAATGGAAGTTGGCCAATTGCCGCTGAACTTCTTAACCTTCCTCTTACCGCGCAAAGCCCTTCTCGCCACGCCACTTCAGGCTTTGTGGTCACGCAATCGAATTAATTTCCACCGATAATTGTAATGGCATTTTAATGTGCGACCTGCGCACCGACGGCTCTTGCTGAACTAGAGAATTCAGATTTGAATCTTGCGTGAATGTTGTTATTTCACTTTCCGTAATGAGTTTACTTTTCGGAGGCACTTCCCGTTTTCTGTGTGGAAATTTGTGTGATCTAATGAAGGTTTAAATAAGTGAAATCTCTGTGTATCAACTGCTACAAGTGCTTTACGCGTCATATTCGTTCTCAGATGTTGAAAAGTGAATTTAACCCCTTAAAGGAATGTTAGAGTAGGGTGGAAGTAAATATAAGTGGGACTTAGGAATCGTACAGAAGGGTAAAGGATTGACCTAGTGGAAATAGATCGTCCAATAAATACAGGGCTCTCGGGAAAGGTCATCAGCAGATGATCAGCTGAATTCTTCTCAGAATTTGAAGTTCACAATCGACTGCCTGAGCTTTACAGCTGAAAAATTTTGCTGTAGCCATTTTGTCCCGCAGGTTGGTTTCCCTAACCCAATCAAATATTTTCATACGTACAGAAAATTTCTGCATTATCCAAATATCATTAAGCACCACTAAAATTTAACGTTTACAAAATACTTCTCCTCGAACCATTATTATATCCCAATTCTTTGACCATCTTCCTGTGTTGTGAGCCATTTTGAGAAGTCGGTTCAAATGTAAATCTCATTTTTTGCCCCGGCAACAAGCGATCACTTGCCGTCCGGTGCGCTTGACGGCCGAAGAACAGCAGCGCTCGTGCTGCCCGACAGCGATATTAAGTTTGCGTTTGCCCTGGTCTAAGTTTGCATTTCTCCTGATCCCCAGGATCCAAACAATCAAACACTGAGCGCAAGAGTGCCGCTTGTCATATCAAAAGTTCCAGGCCTGGGCCATAAAGCAGCGAATGCAGACGGACCTAGAAACAACATCTAGTGTATAAGCAACCGAAACACCTATACGTTTCCGTACAGTGGACACGCAACGTAGAAAACTTCTGATGATAAAGGTATTTGTGAGGGCAAACCACTTCTTGTAAGCCTGTTGTTTTAACATTTTAATTTCAATGACACGCTCGAGTTCATTTTTAAGTACACGAGTATCATGTCATTCGTGATTGAATTTTTACTTGGTGATTGTTGATGGTTTCTTTCGTCATTCCAATAGTGATCGCAATCTTAATTGATGACCCTTGTTAATGTATTCCTGCATTGGGCCGCTAGTCATAAAATGTTGACTTGATGACTGCTCTGAAGCGACATGAATCATGAACGGCTCCAAGGACCCAGAAAATGATCGGCACTCGTACTGGCGATGTCCATGTTTTGCTGTATTGCTTAATTAAAAGCAGCGCATTTTATCTTTAAGCTTAACTTCGTTCCACAACGCTCAGGTTTTGAAATTCTATTATGTTTGGATCAACTCGTTTTTTCTTGAAATAACTATTTTGAATGTGAAACAAGCTTTAAAATACTGAGGATACTTACGCTGACACGTGCTCCATGACCTATTGGTACATTTTACTCGTCATTTACTTAGTTGAATGACTTTAACAGATCATCTAGCTGGTAAATTCTTATAAAGCTGTTCGTTCATATTTTACTTGGTTGCACCTTCCTTACTTACTCCTTACTATCTCACTCGTTTTCGCATTCATTACAGCACTGTAGTGCGCATAAATTCCCAGTTTTCAGATTTTTCATTTTCTATTTTCCTGCTCTCGTTTCACTGTGCGTTTGCGG
This sequence comes from Orchestia grillus, assembly GCA_014899125.1. Taxonomy (NCBI): domain Eukaryota; kingdom Metazoa; phylum Arthropoda; class Malacostraca; order Amphipoda; family Talitridae; genus Orchestia; species Orchestia grillus. Next base: position 21,982 of record VOMN01024695.1, read on the forward strand.
TCCATCAAATCCGTAAGAGGACGGGGCCCTCGGGCCAGTTTTGAGGGTCTATTTGCATATCGCACTCTGTTCCTCGTGGGGCCAAAGTCCTGATCAATATCGCCACTTTGGCCCCAAACCTCTTGAAGCAGCCACAAGAAGACCGGCCCCGCCAAAATCAGGACTATTTTATGCACAGGCCAGAAAATGTGTGGAATATCTTACGATTGACACAAGAAGTAACTGGAGCACTTTATGACTGGCCCAGAAAATACCTGGAACATTTTTCGATTGACCCAGAAAGTGTGAGGGATATTTTACGATTATCTTAGAAAATATTTGCAACATTTAATGTTCGACACAAAAATACCTACAACATTGCCCTTTTAAAACAAGTGTATCTTGAAATGATGTTCATCGTAACATTCCTGGACGGCTTTGCTGTCTCTTGATGATGATACTTAAAAGTTTTCATTCCAGCTGCATTAAGAAACGGCCCCACGTATTTATGTTATTCACCCAGATAATAATAAGACCATGTTCCGCACATCCCATGCAATATCAGGAGGATATCGCACACGACCCAGCAAGAAAAATACGGGATATTTTGCTCATCACCCAGAAATGAGTGCATTCTACGAATGACCAAAAAATGCCAAGCACATTTTATTTTTCTCGACGCCTCATGAAAGATCAGGAGTACTTTTCCCCAGCCGAGAAAATATCTGGAGAGCGCCTATAACGACCTTATGAAACATTTATAACATCCGCCGCACAGCAAATGCAGAGCTGAAAGCTGAGAGACACTGTATCAAGAAAAATACTACCTAATACTCGGAACACGGTTTACTAGATTTTGCCAGATTTTCGCGGACGCAAAAAAAAAACATCTGGCTTGATCTTGTATCACTCATACCAGGAAATTCTCCAAAACATTTTCTACGAGACCTCTTTTTTCCTGACGTTCATGCCGGAAATGATTGCTGAAAAATAAACTTATGAACAATTCTAGCTTATATGTATTATTAAGTGGTTCGTGGTCTACTCAATGCCGAACTCCAAATGTGTGCTCGAAAAAAAAGAAATTGATTCATGGAAAGGTGAGATGATAGGAAGTAAAATAGAGTGTAAAAACGTAGGATTGTGTCGAATGCTTTTTCATGTAGCTCTAACTGAGAACGCACCTGCTATTGACGCGTGTTACGTAGCTGTAACTGAGAACGCACCTGCTATTGACGCGTTTTATGTACATAGCTGTAACTGAGAACGCACCTGCTATTGACGCGTGTTATGTAGCTTTAGGTGAGAACGCACCTGCTATTGATGCGTTTTATGTAGCTGTAACAGAGAACGCACCTGCTATTGACGCGTTTTATGTAGCTGTAACTGAGAACGCACCTGTTATTGACGCGTTTTATGTAGCTGTAACTGAGAACGCACCTGTTATTGACGCGTGTTGTGTGGCTGTAACTGAGAACGCACTTGCTATTGACGCTTGACCTGCTGACGGTACTCACATGAGCCAATTTGCTCAGTGCCTTCAACTTGGCAGCAAAATTTATCGATTTAGAGTAATTTGACTTCAAGAACTAGACGCTTGGCTTAAAAAGAAAATCTATTGTGATCAATAGCAATTACTGAATTGCATTTCGTGATATGAAAAATTATTCAACTCCTCAGTTTCATTACTCCCCTAAGAGTTTATGTCAAGTGCAACGGTACCAACAGTTTTTATTGATTCATTTGTTTAATGATTAATCGAGGCTAAAACGTCATTCTTCGCATAGAAAATAAGACCATTTCACCGTAGCATTGAGATTCATTTTCTCGCTCAGCGAAGCTCTCTATCGATAGCATCAAATTTCGGGACTGAAACAATACAAGCATTTGCATGAACAAAAATTGACACACGTCACTCGGGCAATCCTGAATATATTTTGCGGCATTCATAAATTTTTCATCGAACTCCGTTTTCTACTCTAGAGAATCCAAGTTTCAGGAGACAAAAGGCTGAGTTTTCTAAACGTGATACAAATGATCATTTTTCATTATCTGAGAACCAAGAAAACGTTCCCACATAGCAAGAACTGTACAAAATATGGCTTTCACTTACTGCACGGAAGAATTAATGTATGAATGAGTTGTGTGAAAATTAAAATCACTCAGATTTGAGAAGAAACTGTAATGAAAAACTTGTAGGAATGAATTTTAGTAAGAAGACCAAGGCGCCGCCAAGCTGTAGAGTGTTTGTGTGAATGCGTCCCACAGGCGCAAATGAATGGTGAATGTTCGTGGGCAAGAAAATACTCAATTTAGCTTTGTCAGAATTACCACGGTTTTCTTTTAATTAACCAAACAAACCAGTAAGATTCGGGCAAATGCATGTGACTTAGGTTGCGTGAATGATTCATGTCGTGGTATGAGAAACGAAATTTGGATAATAAAACACTTATTGTAAGCTTCCTGGATGTACAAAACTATCAAAAATATGCACGATGCAAAAAACTCTATTTTTTTAATTCTGAACTAGGAATCAAATTGATGTGAAAAGAAAATTATGTAAATCGAAAGAGCTCATATAAATCCAACCATTTATTTGAACGAACATTGTTTCTGAAATTATTGCTCATACTGATAACTTTGCGTAAGAATTTAGCGACACTTACTAAGTTACCGTAGAACTTTTTAATCAAGTTTGTCGATTCATCATCTTTTAATTACTTTTCACCGTATCCTAACCACTGCTAAAAATGCAAACTAGAGAATTTTCATGAAAAGTTTGACATCGGAAACGACGTCTAATGTCGTGGGCATGTTTTCACGCATCTTAAAAATGGTGCATGTTTTCAACGTTTTGCTTTTCTTTAATCAAAACGGTAAACTTTTTAATTAAGTCCACTCTGGAAGGCCACCAACATCTAATCTTCATTAGGCTCTACATATATCGTCGCATCATGAACGTTTCAAACTTGCGTCTGTCTTCATTTTGCCTTCTGAATTTAACGCGTAAATTCACGTTAGTTTTTTTTCAAATCAGCTTCGAATATTATCAGCATAAGAAACTGCAGAAGCTTGGGCTTGTTTTAGGAATCATTTTGGTTGCCCGAGTTTAAAAAATAAGTCGCACATTCTGGGGAACTGGGAAGAATTTAATCCTAATCTGTAATATAATTTAAAAGGCCTGGAAGCTCTTTCATCCGGGCCAGGCGATAGGAAGGCTTACTGGTGATGGGCTTTATTAAATCTTCTTTTGATCGTTATCTCCTGGAAGTAATAAATCTAACTAAGCACTTAATTCGATACATCGACCTGAATTTCTATCTCGAAAACAAACGCTAAGAGGGATCAAAAATTCATTCATTCTCCAGCATGCGTGTCTACAGACTAGGTTATCTATTCATAAGCGAAATGATCATGAGAACTCGTGTGTTAATTACCTGTTGCGCACGATTTGCATCACCATCGCAAAAGAAGTAAAGACATAAATTTTTCGTATGCAAGGTTGTATAAGTAGAAAATTTTACCAATACCGTTAAGTTTTATTTCGCTCCCTCAGTGGAAAATGACAGAATTGTTTATTATTTTTTTCAATTTTCTTATCATCACGTCATTAGCAACATACATCAAAATATTGTTTATCGCGGGAAAATTTTGTCAATCAGTTGCAGCATTAACCCTTTCGTTGTACTAGACGATCCACCGCGCTGCTTCTTTGCAATCACTTACAAACGTTTGAGTTGTTGGAGCCTTTTACTCATTTGCATTTATTTTCTCTTTCGTTGGGGTTGATCAACTGCACTACGGCGCCACGCACTCTCTTCGTAGACGTCATTCCACTTGAAATTGTGCTTTGATTTGTGCTGATCTCAACGCGATGTTGAAGCAAAATCTCAAGGAACATCTCGACGAGACCGCTGAGGTAAAATCCGATATCGGCCAACCGTATCGAACAAACCTTATTAAAATTCTTAAACATGGTCGAAAATAATTTTTTGAATAGGAGCTCATGTCGTGCGCTGCAGATAGCAACTGCCCGAGCGTCTTGCTGCTGACGCCCCCACCAATTGAGGCGGTGGAGACGAGAAGTTATCGAACTGTGCGTCGCTTCCTGTTGTCTTCCTCTCATCCACCGACACGGCCGCCTCTGAGCGAGTGTGCAGCAGCGGGAAATGATGTGTCAGCGGGAAATGATGTGTCAGCGAGAAATGATGTGTCAGTGGGAAATTATGTGTCAGCGGGAAATGATGTGTCATTGGGAAACGATGTGTCAGCGGGAAATGATGTGTCAGCGGGAAATGATGTGTCAGCTGAAAACTATATCAGTGGGAAATTATGTGTCAGCAGAAAATTTTGTTAGCGGGAAGTTATATGTCAACCAGAAATTATAAGTCAGCGGGAAATTATGTCAGCACAAAATTTGGAGTCAGCGGAAAGTTTTGTTTCATCGGGAAATCATATGTAACGGGAATTATAAGTCAGAAGGAAATTGAAATGTATGCGAGAAATTTATGTCAACGGGAAATTATATTTCAGCAAAAAATTACATGAGGGAGGGGAATCAATGAAATAGTTCTATACATAAGTTAATTATATACTGTATACATGTATAAAACGCACAGTGTATTATATGTAGAGCACAGTGTACTGTGTGCCGTGTACGGTCTGCAGTGTACAGGGTACTGTGTGCAGTGTACGGGGTAATGTATGCAGTGTACAGGGCACTGTGTGCAGTGTACGGGGGACTGTGTGCAGTGTACAGGGTACAGTGTGCAGTGTACAGTGCGCAGTATACGGGGTAAAGTATGCAGTGTACGGGGTACTGTGTGCAGTGTCCGGGGTACTGTGTGCAGTGTCCGGGGTACTGTGTGCAGTGTCCGGGATACTGTGTGCAGTGTCCGGGATACTGTGTGCAGTGTCCGGGGTACTGTGTGCAGTGTCCAAGGTACTCTGTGCAGTGTCCAAGGTACTGTATGCAGAGTACTGTTTACTGAGTGCAGCGTGCTTGGTGCAGTACATTACAGTGCACTGCATGCAGCACAATACACAGTACTGCGTGGAGAGTACACCTATCTCCCCAGTACTGTAGGGTAGTCGTGTTTAGTACCTTACTTTAAAGGAGAAAGGCCTCTTACATATGTCTTTCCAAGTCTTTCCGTCATGCTGTGATGATAGGACTGGAGTTGTGTTCTGAAGAGCCAGTTATGTATGACTTCCTACTACCAATACTTCTACTTCTATTTGGTCTAATTTTCCGTCACCCTGTCGATCAATTGGTTAAATGATAGATAGAAATACTGGAACGGAGAAAATTATCGGAAGATACTGAAGTTCCAGCGGAAATGTTCGACTGAGTACTATTAGAATTCTTTGCATCCCAATATCCTGAAATAAAATAGAGCTCGAACATTAGTGTCACAGTTTGTTTTAAAAAAGTTCACATCACAAGAGATGCGTCAAATTCTACTTCAATGAGCGTCTTACCATGGTTGATATACGAGTGCCGTATATGAGTAGATTTTTAAAATTTAAATTAACAGGCAGATCTATCTCGTGTTTTCAAATTGGCTGTAAATATAATCCTAACAATACTGCTAGAACTTAGACTCAGGGTTACTATGTTCTACGTGTCCTAATGAACAGAGTATCTGTAATTCTCCCGAATGGGAAGTTCCAGGAGACTGGGAGACTTTGGGCCTTCTGTTGTGACAAATTTAGAGCCCTCCTGAATAAAGGTTGGGATTCTCTAAAGCTGTAAATTCAGTCTCCCTCCGAGTAAACCAGGGCTCGTGGTACCTTCTAAGAAACAACTCTCTTCTCCCCTGTATGGCATGTCTGCATATTGCTCGTAAGCTTCAAGAAATAGGTGACAGCGCAAAGAAATAGCCCAGCAGCGAACAGTAGAAGAATGTCCCTGCTTCTCAAACGAACATAAAAAAGGGAACAAGTTTTTGAAGAAAACTCCTAAAACCTCGGACCGAGCTGAAAATGGCCTACAGTTATTCAATTCAGGTAGATTTTACAGCACTGGCTTATTTTGTATAATACGATTGTGACGTTGTTTCTCATGCTGTTAAAAAAAACAACGTCACATTACTATGAGATGCTGTCAACTTCTGAATCTCTTTCATAGAGATTCCCGAGAAGAAATCTTATTTAAAAGAGCGATCGATCGAAGGGCGCCGGAGTTTCAGTCTCTGCCAAGCCCTTCCGGACATTCATTTTTATGGATTTCCTTGGTAAGTGTTTCAGTCCAACAGAAACAGCCTTCAACTAATATTACCAGGTGCTCTAGAAAAGAGGGAAAGGATTTCTGAGATTACCCTCGTACCTTGACGAACACCTGCTCCCTGGAGCATGAATGATATGGAATATGAGGAGAGAGGAGAACGATGGTAAGAAAGATGATAATGACAGTGATGATGACGAGTGCTAAGATGTAGTAATCAATTCGACCCTTGTGAGACCAATGACGATAATAATACGGATCACAATGGTAATGAAAATAGCTACGATGATGATTAAAAATTAAGCTATTGACTCTCAACCAGACGAGTCAAACAGATTAGGATGAATCAAGAAGAACCCACGAGAAGACGTAGTAAGAAATTTGTCGGGGTAATGCTTAAGAATGTCGGTAATGTCTATTATCTCCAGAGTTCGATGGCCTTCTCACGCAACTATGACCTCTGCACTCACCGTGTTCTTTCAGGAAACTTTAGCGGCATCGTGAGCGGGGGACCCACACGAGTAGAACATGGCAACCGAACTGAGCCAAGCGGCTCTTTCTTGTGTGTCTCCACCCGATCCACGCGCTGCCTGGCATTATCAGTCTTGAGCAAGCGATCGTTTAGACGTGGAATGGGAGGGCAGGACAAATCAAGGAGCGAGTAGCATTACCAACACCTGTGTTCTGGGGCCACCACCTCTATCACTAGCCACGCCTACTCTGCAGAACAAAAAGAGGGTCCCCAAAATACATGGTGCTCGACTTAGTGGCATCTGGAAAACATTATCACGTTCCCTGCATTTAGTTTTATGAGGAGCTATTCATAGGCTTGTTTCATTATATACCGATTATTATCTCTTAGCAAACTCTGCCTGTAGATTTCCTCTATGTGAAGTCGGTGTAATTTATTCCAAACTTTGAGTTACTTATGTAGCAAAACGTATATTATCTTTGCCGACTCATACTTACCGCTCCTTACCTAGCCACATTCCGTCTCATTTGTCACATATTATTTGTTGTGTGAGAAAAAGAGGATATTAACGTCCACATCGCCAAAGCATTCGATAGCGTATAATTTTATCCAATTGAAAATGGTTTACTAACGGATTCGGATTTTGGCAATTCGTAAAAGTTATTAGGCACTAAAACAACTTCTTCAGGTAATCAATCTTATCTGAATCTGTTAACCTTGATAGCCGTGGTTGTTGCTCTGGCATGGTCATTGCTTAAGACTACACAAACTGTGTGAATGCACCGCCACCACCCAGGCAGCGACTGTTGCCAGGTTAATGAAGGAATTGTCTGAAGATACACTTTCAACACGTTTAGCATTGAAAACAACACTCCCCTCGCGTCAAAATCCCTTCGTTTCTTTATCACAAACACTGAACACCTGAGCCGTTTTGGGCTCGAAGAGTTACTCCTTATGGCCTTTGTGGTACGCCCCATTTGTCACCTGTTTGAGACTTTATTGCTCGATCTATTCGCTAGTCATTTCTTCCGCTCAGTCGCCCGCAGCAATTTAATGAACAATTTTCTATAGACGGCTCTGCGGCCATGGATTCAGTGACACAGCTGCGGCAGCATTTTGCCCACGTCATTAATTCGAGTGTCGCAACAGTTCGAATAATGGAAAATTTATAAGCATGGTTAGTAGACTGGAACTTAGCTCTGTACTGACCTGCTTCGATATTTTACACAACCGGAATACTTCTAAAAGTATGTTCCTTAGCTAACTGGAATACATGACTACGCAGCATGGTTTCATTCATTATTCTCTGTCGTATTAGTTCTATGAGTATATTACCTTAGCTACCTGAATTATACGTATCACTTTACACCCTTGTTTCAATCATTATATGCTGGTGAAATATTCCTAGAAGTATACTTTAGCTATGTGTTACATCCCCCTGTACAGCCCTGTTTTGTTTTCACGCGCTGCTGGAATACTTGTATGAGTATATTGCTTTCGCTAAAGGAACACAGCACTCTACAGCCTTTTGGAAAACGCACACGTTGTTGAAATAATGTGTTTCTCTATCATCAAGTGAGCCTACAATCGAAAATTAACTGCAAATAATTAAGCATGAACTGCTGATCAATGTTTGCTTCGTTGGATAAACTGAGTTTTTAACGAGAAAACCGACATTTTTCGTAAGCAGACGAAAATAAATGATTATTACTCTCATTCACCTCTGCGATGAGAATTATACAGAAACGAATATCAACATTCCATTCAAACGATTCATTTACATTACACAAATACGTTAAGTAGAATTGCCTCTCTAGATTTATATACGCTATGGAGACGAAATGGACACTACTCTTGAACTAGCTATGACGAGTGCTAAGATGTTGTAATCAATTCAACCCTTGTGAGACCAATGATGATAATAATACGGATCACAATGGTGATGAAAATAGCTATCACTGTCTTTCTGAAGATGAGGCTTCAGGTTTTTTAAGGGATGGGTAAATGGTTCTATTCAATTCCACAATGCGCCGCTCACTGACGATTTGTGGTCACGCTTCATGTTAGCCCAGTACGTGAGGCATTCCCTTTGAGCTCAGTCTGAGAGACTCGATCGTTGTGTTCGTTCAGTTTGAAAAACTTAACAGAAAAAACAACAGAACCTCAACAGAAAAAAGTAATTCATAACTCTCTATTGTTATTTTATAATGAAATTTAAATACACTTGCGACGGAACAGCGCAGTCGCTGATCTGCATAAAGCTTCAAATAAACACATTTTATTTGTTGAGTAAATATTCTTCAAAGCTTAAGTGAGAATGAGCGTAATTAGCATTTTATATTTCAATGCAAACGCGACGCAGACGCTATTTAATAATTTCGAAGAAAATTTTTCTTCATAATAGACCATAGGTGCCGAGCCCTTCAACTCTAATCAGGCACGAAGAGAACAAGAAATTTAAAGAACAATGAACTTAAGCTCGCTATTCTAGCACTCTTGACCTTTACCTTCTCTGATATCGGAAACTTCGTCACTTCATCGCAAGCTTTAATTTCCTCAATGGAGCTGAGAATTAAAAGAAGAGAAGGGATATCAGATTCAGAGCCTTTATTGAGAGCACTAAATATAAATTGCCAACTCTGGATAGAAATTTTCGAACTTCCCGAGAACGAAGTTTCCTTGAACGGCCGGTTTATTGATTGCATTTCATTTATTGCCAAGGCAGAACAAACAGATCCAGATTAAAACTTTCTAAGACGAGATTGTCGGAAAAAACTTGATTACATCTATACGCATTCGCTAGATTGTAGCTAAACTCATTTACTCGTGTGCGAGATTATATGTAAACGTATTTCCTCGCAAGCTTATCCTGAGATTTGCTTACGGGGTATTTTATTACCATTTTTATTAATATACTCACATTCCTTATTGTATCCGGACATACGCAGTATCTTCTTTTCATTCAGGCTCAATTAATCACCTTCTCCACCATGCTAATGCTATCTAAAGAAATTGAACTGTGAGCTTAGAATTAGCGCAATGAGCTAAACACTTTGTATATTGGGTGAAAGTTCCCGTAGCAGCTCGAAATTTATTTTTATAGCGAACCTAAAATTTCAAAATTCATTTCTGTGAGATGATGGTTGATCTGAAATACGGTAGGAGCAATTGTGGTTCCATTGGTCTCCTTGTTTTTACTCGAATTCTCACACCATTCTTTCCACTATGCATATCAACGTTCAGAAGTGTTGTACATAAAGTCTTGGGCGTAATCGACGCCTGTATAGCAATGTGACAAACATCAGGAAGAGTTCAAGTAACTGTGATTATTACATAAGCGGATATGTTATGTTAGTTAGGATGTCTATCATATGCTATGGGGACTATGGTCACCAGGGAGGGGGGGCACTATTAGGTTATCCCAGCTATAGACATAATAAAATAGAATGGAATAGAATAGACATAAATGAACTAAAATGAATTAAATAAAATAAAATAGAACAGAATAGAATAGAAAATGGCAACAGGAACCAGCTGAGTGGTCCATTCTTGGGTTTCCTCCCAAGTGCTACGCCGTTAGACGGCGAGAGTAATATAACATGATTGCATCGCATCGTGTCGCATCATCTATACTGATTGTGCCAATTATTTTTCAAGATAGTTTTTCTTTAACCAATATCTCAAAAATGTATGAGCTATTACCAAATTTTGGAATTTACTTTCACATAAGATTTTAACTGTTAAGGAAAACTTTTACTTCGATTAGTCCAATAGCAAATGAAATTTTTTTATTTATTTCACTTAGTTGAATTTTAAACAATGCCACGATTTTATGCACTGACCTAGAGATTTGAAAACACACGATTTTCAAAATTTCGAGCTTTACTAAGGATACTGAATTGAGGAATGAATAGTACAAAAATTTTGAAACCAATGTATTTCACCCCATTTATGGGCAATATATTCATGATGAATGCACCCTCCACGTGCTTCAACAATAGCCAGGGAATGTCTGTCCATGAATTTCCTCAAAATTTCAATTCTATTTGAAGTAATACCTGTGCACAAGTTTTATGTCCACTCCACAGACAATCCTCTGTGAAAATTTGACGTCTAGACTGGAAAACACGTTCCTTAAGCAGTGACCACAGGTTCTCAATAAGGTCCAGGTCAGGGGAACACCCTGGCCATTTCATCGGTCGGCCATCTTATAGCCCAAGAGTCTTCAAATATTGTTGATAGGAAACTTATTCTGGAATCACGAACTAATCATCTGCTTCAGAGAGTTGACATAGGCAGCCGCAGTCAGGTTTACACCTCTAAGAATTCTAAAAAGACCCACTAATTCATTGCCAATAATTCCTGCCCGTTTCATAACGCCTCCTCCTCATTGTTGACGGTCAAGACGTTGGGGCGGGAAGCCCCTTCTTGAACCTAAACTTTGCTCCACTCGTCAGGTCCGTCGAGATTATCACGTACCTCATCGATGATGAGGATGGGTTTAAAACCTAATTTTATGTATCTTCTTGCGCATTCAAATCGAGAACCCTTACGTAGTTGCTTCAAAGGCGTCTTTTATCGGCATAACGTGCCTTGCCATACTTCTCAGCTCTCTACATCGCGTCGTTTTTGATACATGGCCTAGTTCAAGATTCTCAAAGACATTCTTGCTGGCTGAGTAAGGTTAATAAATATTTTCCTTTGGACAAACAAGTCTCGTCACGGTCTAACATTTTCCCTTGTCTTTTCTTTCGTCCTTGGCTTCAGGATTGCTGAGACACTTTCCCCAGTACGGACATATTAGCCCGAAGTGACAGCTCTATCTCTCACGCATTCCCCATCAGCTAATTTCGACACAATCTTCGCCATTTTTTGGTCATTAAGGCATTAACGGAGATTCGTTGAACTGAAAACTTGCAAGCCGCTGGAGCGTAGCACGGACCTCAGATAATGGCGTGCTACTTATGGCGTTGCTACTACTGCGTTGCTACTACTGCGTTGGTACTACTGCGTTGCTACTACTGCGTTGCTACTACTGCGTTGCTACTACTGCGTTGCTACCACTGCGTTGCTACTACTGCGTTGCTACTGATGGCCTTGCTGCTATTGCGTTACTACTACTGCGCAGAACTGATTCAAAAGTTGCACATATGTGCATGTCAGTGTTGCTAACATTTCTGATGTTTGCTATTAAAAACTGAGTAACTTAGATTTTAGACATAAATAGGCTCGGGCACAAAAGATTGCTACGAGCTTTAGATTGCTTGCCGTGCAAACTGAGACAAACGACACAATATTTACCCAAATATTTTTTCACCTGATGCACATTCTACAAGTAAATTCGAGTATGACTCAACAAACGTAGTCATCCTACAAAATCTACTTATACAACGACCAAAATTAAAAACAAGGAACACATATATAAGTATGAACTCTACAATAAAATGATTATTTAACATTTTTTTCTTTGCTCTCAATACAATGAAACAAAGGGCTATTCATTGCCCAATTAGTGCAATAATCAGTGCGCAAACACACGTGATAGCATGTCACATACCTACGCGGTATTTATGCTTGTTAGGAAAAATTTGCGAATAGTTACTTCACATGTATGATAAGGTAGTGAAATGAACCAAAAATAACATAGAATGTGAAATATAAGGCAAAAAATAAGTATATTAATCAATTTTCAAGCACGACGAAGAAAAACTTATAATGCCTGTTACTGTTGCAGCTACTCTTTCAGCGAGCATGGAACACATATTACAATGGGTCACAACAATACGTCCCACACGCTATTGGTAAGATTGCATTCCGCCCTGAACACTCCAGCAGCTGTTTGACCCCCTGGCGGTCACCGGCTCAATAAGACTGACACGCGCGGGTGTGTCGCTTAGCAGTTAACTTTTTATTACACATAGATGCGTGCGAGTATATACAGCACATTAGAATTAATTTATTAAAAATAGAAACAAAATTAAACGATGGTATTATTTATTGGATGCAAAGTACCTTGAATGAAAAAAGTAAGGAATTTCTCAACCTGTTTTCTTTTGAATGCTTTTTTGGTTTAATTCTGCGCTAACCAGGACGTAAATCAGTATTTTTGTATCATACAGTCTTTCATCTGCTTTTCCAATCAGTAAAATTTAATTATTAGTTTATTTTATCTTAGTTGACAAGGAGTATAAATATTAAAATACGTTTCGCAGTACAGTTGCATGTTACGCCTCAAGTATTTCAAACAGATTCTGATTATTTTTGAAAAAAATTATCTTTTTCATACCCTATGTAATGTAGACAGAAAACACGCATTACATTTATTTAGAAAGCTATTATTTCCTTTCTTTGCTGTGATGACATTCTATCCGAAATACAAAATTACCGACAACTCAAATAGTCTGCACACAAGTAATGACCACTGCCTTAAATAACAGGTTACTCAGAGAAAGGGGCTTTTTTAACGTAAGATCAGCTTCCAGGTTCTTCCGCTGCCTGAGATCATGTATTTATATAATACTTAGGTTTTTTTCATCTTGAAGACTTCGATTAAATTTCTCTTACAGCATGAGGGATCGAACCCTGGTGATGAGCGTCAGCCGTCTTGTCAGCAGACACAGGAACTTATTATAATAAGTAATTAGCTGATAATTATCAGATGATCAAGAATGAAATGTCCGAGTTTGAACCGAAAGTTTATTGTACTGCATCCCCAACAACAATGAAGTTTAATCAAATATGCACCCTATTCTTTCACGTCTTTGTATTGTCGCTTATTCATGACAGCAACAAAGAATTCTGGATAACAAAAGGTAATGAAATCATCAAACACTGCTTTTGCTTCTTCTTCTTCAGATGTGAAAGTTTTTTCTTAGCAAAAAGTGGTCCAACGCCTGAAAACGTGATTGGCAGTGATACGATTTTTCGTCACACGTAACAATGCGATGCCTAAGTTATTCCGTGTCACGCCGTGTCAGCAAGAAGGAGCAAGTTTCGAAACGACGCGTCATTTGATGCTCGCCCAATTTGTGTCCTACCCACTTGCTCAGCTTCTTTACATTTCCGATTTGTATCAGATGGTCCGATGCAGTAGGAACCAAAACATCAAATTTAGCGGCTAACGAGCGCGTTAGAGATGTATCCGCTTCCACTACTGCTTTCAGCTCATCATTATCGATCCTGGTCGCAGGTCTACCACGAGGCTGATTTCTGAGATTAAAGTCGCCAGACTGGAACTTCTCAAACCATCGACGTACATTTCCTCACTAAGCTCCTCATTGGTGTTTCAAGTTGTCTTAGATGAATTTGCTTCGGGACAGCACTCATATTTATGCAAAAAACAATTTCCTAACCTATCAATAGGCTCCAAAACGTTAATTCAAAAATAAATAAATCACAACATAATCTCTAACCATAAACAGCATCTGTAAGAATCATGAAGAGACTGATCAATGATGTGAATTCAAGAACTGATAAGAAAAATCATGAAAGCTCTAATCAAGCAAACGTGGTGAATAATGAAATCAGTGAATTCATTCTTAATGACCTGATAAATTTACTCGGAAATAAGTTCACATTTTACGGTATAGAATCAACGACACATTATTGTGCACTAAAATTTTGAGCATATAGGATATAACCAGGCAGTGTGCCGGTATCTGTATCATTCGCGTTACAATCCTACGCAATGCATCTTTTCGGACAGTGTTGATATTTCAGCAACACTTCTCAGCACGGAATATAGCTGACTTTCCTGATCAACTGATCCGTTTTTGCAGCATCATGAGGATCATGGCGTGCCAGGCGAAGCAATAAGTGATTGTCATATTTTTTGGTGAGAAAAGTTCTGCTCTTTAGGTCTCAGATGGCTCAGTAATGACACTAAATTGTAAAAAAGACACTAGATACTGATGACACTACATTGCAGTAACGATAAAAAATAGGGAAAAACAATTGCAAAATACAACTAATACCTTTAGGGAGTTGTACCGATTTTGCAAGGAAAACGCCTTGTAGAAGGAAAAAGTTTAACACGCTAAAAAAGACCACGTTTGATGGGAATGCGAAAAAAATTAACACAAATCAGTAAATATGAAAGCGATCCGTATACTTTTTTTAATTTTGTATATCCGAGACCTGAGCACAACCCATGAAATGCTGGATGCTTGTTACGTAACGAAAATAAATTGTCTATAACTCCTCACACACAAATGATTGTGTGTGAGCTCCTACCGGGAGCTTTAGTGAATCGACAGTAAATTGTCTACGTCCTGCCTTCTAAACTCTCATTCCCCGAGACAAAAGACAGTCTTCGAGCGTCGTCCAACGAGCGTCGACAGCGCTGTGTCAGCTGGACAAGTTAGGGTGTAATCTTATTGAGTGCTCGATAGAAGTCACCAAATTTGGAGACTATTTTCGCGATGAGAACGCTTTGCTCAGTTGTAAACGACTCTATTACTGAAATATTTTGAAAAATCATATGTCATGATTCAAAGATCTTGAAAAACACTAAACATCCTCAAACATGCTATCAAACTTGACCACCCGAAAGTGTATGAAATTGGAAGTTTTTATGGAACACTTAAGCTTTAAGTTTTAACTTGACAAGAGGACGCCAGGGTGGATCCGGACCCCACCCCCTGGTAGGTACTTATTTATTTGTTGCTTTATTATTTCTGCCGTGGTGTAGTTTAAAACTTAATAATTCTATTTCACAGAAATGTTTTTTGAAATATTGGGCCTGAAGATTCACGTGAATCCCAACCAACAGTTAACTATCGGCATGAAAATAACAAATCCTCTCTTCCCCACTTCGTTAGGCACAGAAATGTGAGCCCAACTTGAACATTTTGTCATCAATTCCCAAATTAATAGGAATGAAATACCAATTCTACCTTTAAGGGTAGAATACGGCCTTCTTATTTTTTCGGTTTAGGTAGCTAAAAATAATCATATCCAGCAAATACTTCTGAATAAATCTTGCAATGCTGTTAAAATAGAGTAAGGCAAGGTCAAGAACCTCACCACACGCTGGACCCTCTTTGAACACTTCTTCGCGATTACAACAGTCATGAGGATTTACAGGCAGTCTTAGACTGTCTCTGTTCTGAAGGCATTTTCAGAAAAATAGCCTTGATGATGTTGACATAGTATTGTGCAATTCACATTCATATTCGTCTGCGAGATGTTTTTATTACCTATTTTTTAATTTTTGGAGTTATTTAACACTTTGACTACAATTTTCCTCTCAGGTAAAATTACATGCCGACAAATATTTCTACTGTGAATTTAAAAATGAAAGATTTTTGGTTTCACAAATTTGGTTACTCTATTAATTTCTTTTCTAATCAGAAATAGCTTATTCGATTGATGAACACAAATTTGACGAAAATTCGAAAACTTATATTTATACGAGATAGTGCTTTGGTTACATTAGGTTAGGTTAGATGATCACGTGTACCAGATATGAGCCACTCCAGTGGCAAAGTGTTAAAGGGTCATTAGAGGCAGCTTTCTTGAGCAATTTCACGATGCAATTGCTCTCAGCACGCTAACCTAACTACATGCTTTCATGAATCAACGTGCAACGGAATTGCATGCATTCATGAATCAGTATACAACCCAACTACAGGCTTTCATGAATCAACATCCTACTTCGCAGATCAACATAAGAAATAGGAAGCTGTGCTTTTAAAAATCTCCCCGCGGTGCGTTCCCGTAATCATTAAATAAGGAATTTTATGCTCAGGAGGCGTCAAGTTAAAGAAGGAAGCCATAGCGTCTTGCTCAGGATCTCCTGCCACCCTCATTTAGGCATGGAAAGTTCCGGATCTGAAATCCCTTAACTTGTAAATCTCGACCGTGAAAATTGAGGGGGAAAGTTCTGGAACTGCGCTTTACAAACTTTCCGCGTGACAACTTGAAGGATTTTACGGAAATTTGAGAGTTGCACCCACGGCCGTAGATTTCTTCTCGAGGCCTCTCAGCGTCTCGCCTAATTGGATGAAATCGTCGAGTGGATGAAATCGTTAATAAAACACTTTTATTAGATATGCTTTGAAGATCAGCTCCACGATGTTAGGTTTTTGTAGTTTTAATTCGAAGCGTTTTGGGTCTCGATTTTATGGAGTCAAATTCTCGATTTGAAGGTAAGTCAAATTTTCGAGATCACGCAAGTTCTTAACCGCGTCTTAAATCTTCGTGCGAAATGAAAGAAGCAAATTTTTTAAAAACATTGTGAAAGCCATCGACTTGCCAGGCTTTATTCAAAAATAGTCATACACAGCAATTTGCAATATCAATCAATAAACAGTTATGATTTGTACCGTCTTATCAAGTATGTGTAGGTCTCCTCTTAGGCGATATGCTCTCATTATTAACACGCTTCAGTTTTTCCAGAAATTGCTTATATTTTTGCCTTACAAAGAATGCCAGTAAGCCATTAGAGTATAGTTTTATTCGTTCTGTTGAAAGCATTGATGTTATCCGCACTTTTGAAGCTTATAACTTCAATCATTACTTTGTACATTCTAATTTTTCTCAAGTAGCAATGTGCCATATCATAATGAATTCATGTGACCTAGTTTCATTGTTCCAAAATGAAGGGACCAAATTCTTTTCAAGTAAATTCTTCTTTTTTACCAATTTTTTCAACGAAATTGATAGATATTTTCGAAAGACCACAGTAATATAATTCCTTTCGTTAAACATGCTTTAGGGCTAGAACGGTCAACATAAAAGTCATTGTTTGGTTTCTATTCGATTTCACGCTAAAAATCAGCGTCACATGCGTCGCATGTCAATTTGCTTTCAAAGGTTGAATGTTAATAGGAAGAATTTTAAAATATTACCCATATTGAGTACCTCGGAATAAGAGCCTAAAAGGGAAAATTCTATTGAAAAGGATTCAGTTATACAGTATCTTAGCGCTTCGTGGTGTTTTCTGGATTTTCTAGAAAATTAGACTACCTTCATTTTTCAATAGACGTGAATTTGCATTCGTTGCCGCAAATTTTCGCACGGATGACCTTATTCGACCAAAACCAAAGATTTTGGCTGAAATTAAAAATGTGCACGCACGCATGTTTTGCTAATCGTTACGTTTCTATGAAACAACGAAGTCTGAGAATGATTGCATGAAAAGGTTTTGGGCAAAGGCCGCTAGACTTTGCGAGACGTGAGGGTGATTGAAAGGAGGCTTTAGAAAGCCTCGATGTTATTTCTTGGGGGCTTAGTCTAAAGGAAGACGGGCAAGAAGGGTTCCAATGAGCCTCTGAAGCTTATAGAAAACGAGATACACAAGAGGCTATGTGGGCCACGGAGCCTGAAGGAAATTTACGGAGGACATTTACTCAAGAAGTTAAAAGTTACTTTGTCATACGTAGTGAAGTGAGGCATAAAATGAGCTTCCAGAAGAATTGAGCAGAAAAACGAAAGTTACGCAAAACTGATTTCTGAAATACTGTGACAACTGCTGGTTCAAGGGGACGGGATTATTATTTTGAGATGGTTTTTCCATTGTCCAATTAGACCCTTATGAATAGGAAAGTCGAAATACTTTAAATTATGACAGTATTAGCTACAAAAAGCATCTCAAATTTTTGCACGTGTATGCCCTCGTTTTGGAAAGTTTCTTTTCTTGAGAGTCATGGTCGGTTCACGTAAACTACAACGAAAATAACTACCGGACCGCGTGACCCATTTAGGTTGATAATCTGAATGGCTGCTGAATAACCGTTACAACTTCAAGAATCAGAAACAAGACTATGGTTAGAAGTATATCTGAAGAATGTGGATGCTCTAAAATTGATTTTTGGTATGCTGAGGTAACCTTAAAAGACCAGAAATTTGAATAAATTCTGAGACATACTTCGAGAGAGCAAACAGCCCTATTCGGTTTTTGGGAAAATAATAACGACTTTAAAACCGTAGAAACTAAAATTGGGTTAGTAATATATTTGGAATAAGTTATGTGGCTCAAAAGAGATTTTAAAAAGAGTATTCTAAATTGATCAAGTGGCTTACAAAACTAGAGGATGATCTACAGGGCCCATTTTAAAGGGTAAAATGGTCATAATACTTTGGAATATAACGTTGAACTCCACCTCAAGACTTAAAATGATCTAACAACTGTTAAATCTCTAATGACTTTTCGCTCATAGCTAAGCAAGTTTCTAAATGCTCAGGTAGCAGCGGCTGCTAAAGTTTTTAATAAAAGGCTTATGTGAGTCTTCCTAAAATTTAACTTAACACGTGTTCCATATAAGACCCCATAGCGTTAGATTAATCAGAGGTCTAAGAGTTTATAGGGGTTTTAGCGCTCCTAGAAGTCGAAAAAAAATCTTTGGGGTTCCAGGAGATATCTTGGAGAAGCCTTTGAACTTTGTCTGAGAGGAAGTTCTTCATA
The DNA here is from genome assembly GCA_014899125.1 of Orchestia grillus. Lineage (NCBI taxonomy): Eukaryota > Metazoa > Arthropoda > Malacostraca > Amphipoda > Talitridae > Orchestia > Orchestia grillus. The sequence goes on from VOMN01024695.1 coordinate 41,065, forward strand.
AAACAGCGAATGAAGCGCTATTGCGAAGGCCTCTGGAAGTTTGCCAAGGAGGAGGAGTCAAAAATAAGAATTTATGGATTTCAACGAGGAATAGCGGCAGCATGTACGTTTTCATTCTAAGAAAAATGGGAAGATATTCAATGCTAACGTATTTAATGATGACGTAACACTTAAAATGAATGCATAACACTCAAGTTTACCATCCGAGAGGTGCGTGAGGCTTTAAAATGATGATACTTTGATCTAATTTTCATCATCATGTATATAAAGTAGCAAAGCTCTTGGAGTTGCTACCTGAAAGAGACTCTAGGAGTTGACGCAGGGAGTAGTCCTGAAAGTTAGCTCTCTATGATGCTAACCTTTGAAGTCGACCTAGGTGCTTCGTCGACCTAGACGACCTCAAGAGACTTGAAGCTCGAGGGTCTGTAAGGCGTGTGATCGTATTTTCTTGGGACTACCTTAACGAACTCAGCGGAAGTGCAGTAAAACGCCTACTTTTAGAGGTTCAGAGAAGGTAGAGACTTTACAGGGTTTCTAAGGTTTGTGGGTGAGATAGTCCTGGACTTACGTAAGTGAATATTGGATTTTCTTACACAATACGCTGGGGAGATGTAGGGAATCTTTTCAATTAATTATTTTTCTGGTGTGTCAGGAGCGTCGGTTGTTGTAGGGAAAAGTGCAATCAATTCGTTTGTGGAATTGCATAATCCTCTAAGTAATGATACTCTCAAGACTCGTATCACGCACGATTTGACTTCAAAATTTGGCACCAATATTACAAGCCGAGATATGTGATGTTGGATAAAACTGAACTTTAACTTTATTTCATTCAATCCGATGAGGAATTCAAATTCTCAGGTTAGCAATTTCAAGTTGGCTCCGCGTCATATTGAAGTATTATTTTCAGTACAGTGCAGTTTTAAAGAATAACTTTGTTGTGATGCTGAACGCAATGTACTCGATAAATTATGTAAAAGCTATGCTCTGGGGTACCACAATTTTATTTATTATTTGCATTCGGACGCATTCACCTCAAATTATGCCTTGCACTGGGCTAATTAATCCACCAAGTACATGACATAATTTACAATTCGTTTGAACTTATTTTAATGGAAATTAAATCGGTAACAATTTGAATATACTGCACATTCATTTGAAATATCTTTTTCGTAATAGATTGCCAAATATGATCGTGTAGTACACACAGATATATTCAATAATTCCTAAGCAAAATAACTTTCAACTTTGTGTTGGGAAAAGTTCTTAATGCGGTGCAGAAGAAACTTAATTTTCTTGTGAGGTGCCTCAAAAAATTTCCAATCAAGTTGGTCTGACCTGGTCCTTCTCATTGAATTTGACAATAAAGTTAAATGACTCATGGACTGATTTTTAGGCCCGATAATCCTTGTAATTTATAATTAGAGGAGTTCTTGGTGCAGTGTAAAGGTCAGCTTAAAGCGGAGCTGTCAAATAAGCTGAGGTCCCTTGTGCAGCGTCCGCACCCTCGCACGCGAAACAACGGGAGCGAGACGTCACGTGGACGTAGGTCTCGATGGCATTAAGGCAAATACGGAGGGAGAATAACACAGAGAGAGACGTCACGTGGACGTGGTTATCTTTGGAATTCAGGCAAATACGGAGTAAGAATAGCATGGAGCAAGACGTCACGCAGACGTAGGTCTTGTTGGAATTAAGTTCTCTTTGTTCTCTGTAGAATTTAGGCAAATATGGAACGAGAATAAGACAGAGAGAGATGTCACGTGAACGTGGTTCTTATTGGATACGGAGTAGAAGAGAGAATACGCGAAGCGTATTCTCTCTCTAAATACGGAGTGAGAACCACACCCAGCGAGACGTCGTGTGAACGTGGCTCTCGTCAAAATTGAGGCAAATTCGAATTCAAGGAAAAAATCTCGTGGACGTTGTGCAATTTTTAGACCGCACTTTTGGCGCTCCTGTCAATCAACGTCTGCAAAGGAGACATATAGAATATGTACATCACTGCGATTTAAAAAGTGTGACTAACGTGACTATCGTTATAAAATAGTCCTGCCCTCGAAATGTTCATACTGGTGTCCCAAAGAATGTAAGTGGAAGCTCATACAATAATTTCTTTAAATTTCGCTCTCACCCAGACATGTTGAAGAAAATTTTGTGCTAATAGTTAAAAAAATTTGAAAAGTAATTTTAAATGGGAAAGTGCATGTATATTAATAGAATAACCATAAGATCAAAAACATTTTTAAAATGAAAATGCATCAAATAACTGGACGGCTTGAACTGTAGAAGTTCCTTATGAGAAAAGTCTTTTACAACAACGAAGAAGCTTCTCAAGCTCCAGTATTTTGAAATCAATTCGAGTAAATTGGAACCACACAAATTTGCGTGCGCAAAAAATTATACAGTAATGGAAAATGTTGGCTTGCAGTGCGTGATTTCCCCCTATACCGTCTACATGAATTTCGAAATCTGTCTTTATAAGGATTCAGCTACTTTTTCATGCAAACCTAATTGCATTCATATCGCCAACATAATTTGTTCAGTAAAGGGATAAATTTCGTCGTGTTTCCAAGTTTTTATAATATTAGGGCCATGAGATAAATTCGTACATAATCTAATTACAAAATATTTTACTCAATGCGGTATACCTTCAAAGCCCCAATGCCATTCGATCCTTATGAATCAATTTTTTTAAATTGAATCCATAACATCACCTTTTCGAAAACTCTGAACAAAATGCTAATAAAATAATTTGCCCGTCTCGAGAAATGAAAGCTGGAACATTCAGGCCTCCCGGAGGATAAACTTCTCCCTGAGAGCCGACGTTTCATTTCAAGCCCACCATTTTTCTCGAAGAAAAATGGTGGGCCGTTTTTTGTGAGACAGACCTTTCGGTTTCTTTGATGAGGAGAACGGCAATGCAGGGCGGGATTGGCTTCGGAATTTCTTTGCATGGGGATAACGGGACGCTGAATGGCGTCAGACACCAATTCCTGAGGCTCGGACTTGCTAAAATGATCCGCTGAGGTTCACGTTGCAGGGCGTCTTTAATTTGGGACTTTAGTTTGCGATGTTTTGAAATCCACTTCTTAATTAAATTTACTTTTGTTGTGCTGGTGTAATGTATCTCTAATTTGTAGTGCATTCTAAAGCGCTTGTTAGAATATCTCACTTGTGCTTATTGTGGAGCTTTCGTAATTCGTAATGTGTTACAATGGTCTCATGAAATTCACTCAACTTTGTACTAATTGCAGTGTGTTTTTAATTTGTACTCTTTGACAATACTTATGACGAATTATCACGCATCATACCTTCTGCAATGCATGTTTAATACTATTGTAACTTTTATCTTCAAAGGAAGAAATGCGTTATCAAAAATGCCCACAAAGTGAGGTGACTCATCTATGGTCGAAGAACACGATTAAGATAAAAAATTCTGCTCGAGTTTGTGAACGTCTGTAAATTTTGATAAGCATGAATGACTAAACATGTAGTGCTAACAAACGTGCAATGCCAACAAACGTGCAGTGCCTACAAACGTACAGTGCTAACAAACGTGCAGTGCGAACAAACGTGTAGTGCCAACAAACGTGCAGTGCCAACAAACTTGCAGTGCCAACAGACTTGCAGTGCCAGCAGACTTGTAATGCCAACAAACGTGTAGTACCGACAGACGTGCAGTGCCAACAGACTTGCAGTGCCAACAGACTTGCAGTGCCAACAAACGTGCAGTGCCAACAAACTTGCAGTGCCAACAAACTTGCAGTGCCAACAAACTTGCAGTGCCAACAGACTTGCAGTGCCAACAAACGTCAGTGCCAACAAACTTGCAGTGCCAACAAACTTGCAGTGCCAACAAACGTGTAGTACCGACATACGTGTAGTGCCAGCGGTGCCAATGTCATATTGGAGTTCATCACAGTTAGGCTAAGCAATGGCGTCTCCTTGAATGCTTAGAAATACTCCGACTATAAGGGAAACTGAACATAGGGTTGAAGAAATGTTGAGAGCTAGAATACTGAGAAGCCTCTCGCAATGTTATTTCCCTGTTTTATCACGGCTACGTCCCCGTATGAAGCGTGTTAAGTTATGTTATATTTGAGTTCTAGTTTTCCATTTGAAGAATATGTTATCGCCGCCGAACTCACCTTGGAAATCTCTTGAACGTAGACGTATGAATAATGGGAGCTGTTGAAGTCATCAATTTCGTATGAATATTAAGTGTAACTAGTTCTTCACAAGGTAAAGATTAGCAGCTTCAGAGAATTATACTTTCCCAAAATGGAGCCACATCTAAAAACGTGCATCTGCTTAAAATCGGCACTTTGCGAGATTAGATGCTTTACCTTACGTAAATTCTGAATTTTAATTTGATTTTTTTTCTGAAATTAATAGACGTTTCTCAGTAGCGAAAACGATCGTTCTTTTTCTGCTCAAAAACATCTTCCGAAAGTTAGGCCTGCCTCCCCGCAGAGTTACGTTTCACTGACAGCTCTTCTTCATTAGCAGATTTGAAAACAATCAAGAGGCTCGGTGGGCAAAACTCTTGCTATCGATCGCTCTCGCGGCAGCCAAAACTTCCAGCTCCCATTGCCAGTGCAAAGAGAGGTTTCTGCTTCTTATCGGAGCCCGAGAGAAAAGACCGACCCATCCACACAGCCTAAGGAATAGAAATATTTGACTCCGTTCAAAGAGAATATCCAAAGAGTCTTGCATTTCGCTAATGTCTTTCAGCGATCACTTCTGAAGTACTGTTGAGCAATGTGATCTGGTAATGAAGACCCGAGTTTTTTTGCAGCACCAAAGGACGAAACGGTTTCTTAGAAAGGAGACAGCTTTTCAAAATTACTAAGCAATCAATTATATTTCAAGTGAGTTTGAAAATGAACGTTAACAAACGTTTCCATTACTGAACAAACAAAGCTCCACAATGTACATTAAATAGACTAATGTGAAATTCAATCTACCTTACGAAGAAGTGAGGTAAATTAGTAGCGTCAAAAAAGGTCTCTAAGCTAAAGAATTAAATTTAAATTTTTAAATGATTCCCATGAAATTTTGATAGTGCTTTTCCTGTTTCAAGATGACGAAGGTTTTGTGTAAGTAAACACTGTATAAAATAACACTAAGCCTGCGTTCTCTTTGATTGTGTTAAGGATTAAACTCATTAGTTCATAGCACAATATTGCACCTGATCAGCGAGACCTGTACGCTTGTTCTTTCGCATGACAGGATTCTTTCAAAGCCTGCATTTGAGAGAGACATGCACGGGGGTCGAGAAAGAACTTCAGGCATGACAAACCTTGACCATCTACAACATTTTAAGTACAATTTGAGATCATGTGCAGAGTTTTCATAATTTCAACTGAGAGAAAAAAATTCCAATAATGTAAACACGATCAAAAGTATAGAAGATAACGTATAGAGAGATTGGATGGCCGGGAAAACATCAAATGAATTTCGTTTTACCTCTTCGATGGTAGAAATGCACTCTGTGCCTTGGTAAAAAATGACCTCGTCTATTAACCAACACCTGAAGGAGTTGAGGTGAAATGTTTGAAGGTTTCGTATCTTAGTTTCCGATGCTTGCTTGGTAAACTTCAGCAGTAGATAATACATCGAATGAAAGTTTATATTTTCATTTTTAAATCTATTTGATCTTCAGTGCCTCTTATAGCGACGTGATCTCAACGAATCTCGAGGGGAAAACTACGTCAACATTTGTCCGGGCCAAATGCTAGAAGCCAATCATCTTGAAAAATAAGTCCGCAGAAAGATGCACTATCTAGCGAAAAAAGAATTTAGGAACAGCAACACGAACATCTCACACATGAAACAAGTTCAAATTGAATTATGAGTTCTTAAGCGAATGTAAATAGCATCAAACCAGCAACAAACAGGGACTTTGCCATAAATAGTAGACACCGCTGCGAAAATGGAAAAAATCAATAAACATGGCACCTTCATCGTAATAATAATAAATGAACACTGCAGTTGGCAGCTGCGAGCGGAATCCCCTGAACAAATAACGACAATAATTCGTTAAGAGGAACGAATGTGCGCCGAATGCAGCAATTCCCTGACAGAGGCGATTGCACGCACGGCAGTGATCAATTCTCGAAAGATATAAATGTAGGTTGGAGTTGGCCAACTCATAAACGGAGAGACAATTGCACAAATGGAGGTAATCAATCTCTCAAGAAAATAAATTTTCCTTCGAGTGTGACAGCTAGCAGCCGAAAGGAATTGTGCGAATTGGTTACAATTTTATCCTAAAGAACGTATTTACTATGACCAACAAGAATCCTAAAGAACACACTAATGACAGTTTTTGGGAGAATCAAATTAATAATAAATGAAGCGATGAGTTATTTGTTTCCCGGTAAAAAATAGTTTCCCGATAACAATCCCGGTAAGATTGTTATGATCCTGGAAGGTTGATATTGAACTTTAATTATATTTACGCTCAAGCGAAAACCTTCTACAAGTGTCCGTTCTTAAACTTTAAAAGTGAAAGAATTTATTAATTCTCGGATAACGAATGAAAATAATCACACTCATTTTCATCAGTCCGTCGGTGTAATAAATTTACGGCTTGAGCAAAAATCTACGTCTCGATTAATTTCGAACGCCGTCAGCGCGGACAGTCCTGAACAAGCGCAGGATTTCAATAAGTCGGACTCCCGGACGGTGCTCAGTGATTCCTTAAGAGTTTCTCGATATCCCTCGCCAATATGGCCGATCGTTCGCAGTCGCGTTAACTCGGCTCGATTTATTGCTAACGGGAATCAACGCGCGATCAGTGAGTCCTAAATTCTTCAGTTTTAAATCACGCAGAGTGGCAAGTCTTAAAATGAGAAGCGTGGCCATTGCCTAAACGAGGACACGAGAGAGTGGCACTTACCTCCTAAATGGGCAAAAACTCGCAATTCTCGAGAGGGGAGAAAACGTTGCATATTTGCTACGAAACGATGCAAAAAGTTTCCTCTGAAGGCTTGGATTGCATGTGTGGTAAATGGATGACCTGAAAAAGGGAAATTGTTCTCGTCTACAATGAAAATTCTTGTAAAACTTAGGAAGGAACTGGAGCCTCGAAAATTTAAAGATATGCTAGAGAGATAATAGACGTTGAGCTTTAGAAGTCTGAAGCATGTTACCTTCAGACCTTCAACTAAACTTTATGCATTATTTCGTTAATAAAAACATTAGGTAAATGACAAAGGCTCAGAATAAATCACCACCAGGTGCCTCGAGAAAAAGTGTGCCCCACAGCTATGCGGCAGTACAGAGCGGACTCGTCAATTTCTTTGTTTCGACTTTGTAGTTTCTTATTGAAAAATTGTTCATCCTATTGTCAGTAACGTAGGTAGAGAATTATAATTTTTGTCAAGCATGTGATAAAGATACAACCAACAAGAGCCTCGATCTACTTGATGCTCACATCTCCTGGCTTGCCGCCATCGTTGGAAGATGACACGCTGGAAAGTTTGCTGAATTTCGGAAATCACTGGAAGTAACTAGGGCAATCCAGTCGTGAGGTTTGTTCAAACAAGCCTGATTTTCGACCATTATGTTGTAATGTTCTCGAATATTTATATTATTTAATATAAACAGACGAGTCTGACCGTCAAACTAGCTTCATACATAGGCTGAAGTTCGAATCATTGGTGATGGTGAATACCGAAATTCTTGAGAAATTTGAAAGCTTCTTCCATCACATTTCTAGCAGATTATTTGTCATTCAAGAAAGACATTACCCAACTCATATTTTGCTTCACAAAGCTCAACAGTTTGACACAAACGCATGCAATGCTAGATTGCATCATAGTTTTACCAAACTATTTATACGTATGTGAAATTTACGTGAAACGCTGATTATGGAAACCTTAAAACCCCCTAATACCCTCATTTTCGTCGGTGGAACTGCAATCTTAATCTTGCCTGCCGCTCCTCCTACACGGCTGTATTCTGAGAGCACCAAAATCGCCTAATTTTCAGGGATGCGAGGCCATCTTTCAGGTTGATATTTAGTTTTCCTCTTGGGAAAAGCTGCAGTTCCACACTGCATTTCCCAGTTCTAATTGAGGTTCTGATTAGTATTTGCCGAATTCGAATTGTGGTGTTGTGTGGTAGTTCACCCCTCTGAGCTCGGGTTCTTCGAAGTATTTCTCGAATTCGAGCTGTGTTTCCTTGCGGTATTTTTCTTATGAAAGCATTGAGCCTTCGCAGTATTTCTTCAATTCGAACTATGGTTCTCGTGTGCATTTCGCCAATTGTAGCTGTGGTTCTGCGGGGTGTTCGCGATTAGTTGTGCCATTAAAGGCTCCTGCTGCTTGAGAGCACAGCTCCATTCCCTAGGCAGTGTTTACGAGCAAAGTTAGAGGCAATTCTCTCTTTCTTCTCGAAACTACCGAGAAAAAGGAAAGCAAGGCCGTGCTGCTCAATGCGTCAATTGAAACTCAGGGCAGAGTCTGCAGACGCGTTCCTTCTTTTCTTCAAAGTTTGCGATTTTTGTTCCCGGTAATCATTTTTGGACAAGGTATTGTGATGACGAATACCTCCGACGTTACTCCGGAATTAGGTCGCAGCTTAAGCCCTTTTGTCTTCGTAATTGATAATAAATTATTCTGTAATCATCTGGAGTATGATGAGTTTCAACTGAGAGAATATAGCTCAAAAACGGGAATGACAGAGGCAATTGAAAGAAAAAGCATCCTTGGAAACAAATTGCCGTACAACACATCCCTTTTGAAATATCTCATAATTTCTAGCAGGGCATTTCATTACACTTCAAAATTCTGGTTTGATATTCTATTCCCAATAAAATATATCGGGCTTCAAATGTACTATAACTCCAGACATTGTTAGAAATAAGCTCTCGGTGAACACGCACGCACATGTGTCGCTAGGCAGGTCGTGGACACAGGCGTTGCAGGTAAAGGCATTTGAAAATGTAAAAATGATTCCGCTATCATTATTTAATGAACGAAATACTCGAGCCACATTCATTTAGCATTTTTTCATACTTGTTGTGAATGTGGTTTAAAACTGTATATGATATAGAATTTTTCATAGTCTTCCATCTTTTTTATAAGAATATACATTATTTTCAAACATCTCTGTCTTTGGTAAAACTACGATTCGTTTACGAACTTCTCTTTCTTTGGTAAAACTATACATTATTTCCAAACATCTTTAACACGTTGGCCGCGATTTCTCCATACAGGTAAAATTTCATGTCGACAAAGATATTCGTAGTGAAGGTAAAAATGAAGGATTTTGTTTTCACTAATTTGGTTATCCAATTCATTTTCCTTCTAATCTAATTAGCTTATTCGAGTTTTGAACACAAATTTTTACGAAAACTTAAAATTTGTATACATGTATGTTAGTGTTTTCGTACGTTAGGTTAAATGATTACGTGTACCAATACGGCGCACATCGCGGCCAACGTGTTAACCTTGATAAAACTCTATATATTATTTGCGAGCATCGCTTACATTTTTGGTTGAACTACGCTTCATTTGCGAACTTCTCTTTCTTTCCTATGTGCATTTAAGAAACTCATGAACCGTTTATTCTGCAAACCGTTTCTAGTTCCCATGTAGAGCTAGCTTTGGAAATGCTCGAAGATGTTAATTTTAATTTTTCTGTGTTGAACGTTTTTAAGTTTGTCTTCAGAAGAGCAGCCCTGTAGCCCTCAATCGCTATTTTCTTTCTTCTTTTTAGCCGAGATTCGGCGAGTGGCGTCTCTTGCAATCATAAAAGTGCACTCGTGCATATAAATTCCTGTTTTCGGTTAGGGATTTCGGAAAAAGAATTCGATCCCATTAATCTGTTCCAAAAGGCACTCTTTCTTTTTAGCTTTTGCACGAGCGCTTAGGTATCGCTCTCCGTAATAGGTTTTAGGCTTCAGTTCAGTGAGAGGTCCCTTCACTCTGGCTGAAAAAATTCTAAAGTCGTTCGATATACAGCAGGGAAGAACTTTCTCTCAATTGAAAAATTAAAAGATACTATTTTTCATCTCAGTCTCTCTAAATATAAACATAATGGTTCTGCCATAGAGAGATACCAAAAAAGTTTTCGTTCCCACAAACTTTCGTCTGGATCATAAGTTCAAGACAAACCTTTTTTCATTTGAATGCTTGAATAGAAAACTCTGGAACTAAAAAAGGAAAAGTTCATTCGATGGTTCCGGAAAAAGCGCTTTATTCCAGACCTACTCAGCAAATATATGTAAACAAAACAGCGCACCACATTTTATTTCCTTGAAAAACATGTTCTAAAATACATATCGTACAGCTAAGAGAGGGCAGTATGCTGGTTACATCCCTGATATTATTTTATCTTCTTTCAAAATAATTTATCTTCCTTTAGAATAGTTTATCTTCAATGGGCATTTCCATTTTACAATAATCACTTAAAGAATACTCTTATTTTTAAGAGGAGATGTCATTACTGTACCAATTGATGACCGTAGCTTTAAGTGTATGAATGTTTCAAATGCATTAATACGATACCACTAAAAACGTACGTCTGTACGTCGAAAAACAATTCAATTTCTCAAAGCATAAGATGAAATTGCTCGGTTCTTTTTCCCCTTGCTCGCTCGCTGGCATACGTTCTTGACTGAGGGCTGAAATGATTGGCTGGTTGAATGCGTTGCTGATTGGTTCATTGAGTGCTATGTCGTCCAATCAACTCTTCCTGAATTTGCCTCGAGGTCGAAGACGGTAAGAAAATTCCCATTGAGAAAATATTAATTGCGGTAGCCACCCAATATTGTATCCTAGATACGATGCCGCCGCAAAATTACACTTGTAACGCCATCGGATTAAGAAAATTATGTGCCACAAAAGTTTGTTTACTTGTTTCCATTGCATCATAATAAAACTTAAATTTGAATATTTTTCTCAGTCATATAATAGTCACAAGAATTTTAAAACATAAGTATATAAGAACTATTATTGACGCATATGCTTCGCTTAAACGATGCAGTTTTCTGCTGACACGAGATGTGGGCTCGCTCGTTCGTTCCTTCATAGCGGCATGCATTCTCAGGATTGCTGGAAAGTTCCGATTTAAAGGATTTTAGTGGTATTGGTTATCCTCATTTTCAGTGTACATACATGCAGCACAACTGCAAACACTATAAAACTCGTAAATCTGCGGAAAAAAGCTGAAGATGATCAACGTTCTGTAAAAATTTGATACTTTTTGTACCATGCGTTAGTGAAAATTAAATGTATTTTGTAAAGTGAAGCTGACACCATTTATTAATTTTTGGTTGCTAAAGTTGAAACTACCTACAAAATGTAGGGTTGTATGGAGAGTCGTACAAAGACACGAGTTGTTATGTATGACTCGGTTTTTCAACGGCGACCAAGATCCTAATTAACACTTATTACCTTCTCCAACAAAGAATAACCGTTTCTCAACAACCAGGTTAAGTGTCCAAGTCTTTCTCAAAGTTGCAGTTCAACAGCCCCTTTTGAGCAGACCCCGCCCTATTATGGCTCGCTTGTTTTGACAGAAACACATGATTTTAATTTAAAACCTTCGGTGCTCGAAGTGCTCTTGCGGCGCAATTTCGCTTCATGAATATTTTCAAGACTCCGAAGTTTGGATAGCCAATGCCGTAGACTTTAATATATCGTACACTGCCTTTTAGAGTATACATGTGCCACACTCCGCTATCTCCATGTTTTGTCCTTCCAAAACTTGCTAAGTGCCAAAATTAGTTTTACGACAGCTTTGGCAACCAACGTCATCCGAGTTGATCCCTCAGCGAAATTTATAGAGGACATATTACGAGACTGTCACGAAGCAATGTCAGATATTGCCAATGACACTAAATTTTCTGGCTGCGGCTCCAAGTTTGGCCGAGCAGCTTTCTTTCCAAAATTTGGGATCCCCAACTTCAGCGAAGCACGAATTTAAGTGGAGTGTGCTTAGAGGGAACACTTTATGTTGTGATGCACGCAATTATTATAGTAATTAGAATGAAAATTGGATATTTCAATCTAATACCTCCCTGAGCGAGCCTTCCCACTTTGGGGCATTTTAGTGAACACCAGCAGCAATTTAAATGCAAATTTCTAGATGGCTAATTCGTTCAAAACCAGTGAAGTAAAATCGGTAAAGCAAGTTTTCCCGGAGGAAATTAACTCGTCCATGAAAGCGATGTAGAATTTTCCTTACACCCATTTTCTTGTAAATTCTGTGCAATGAAAATTCATTACTTTATGGCCTCCTGATTCATCATACAGGATAAGTTGCCACAACTATACGCTGCAGTGCAAAAACTGAGAGTTTCAACAGCAGCAGTCATGACAACAGTTTTGCGTCTTCGCTAGATTTTTAATATAGTAGTTGTAAAAGTAGTCGTAGTAGTAGTTGTAGTAGTAGTAGTAGTAGTAGTAGTAGTAGTAGTAGTAGTAATAGTGGTAGTAATAACAGAAGTAGTAGTAGTAGTAGTAGTAGTAGCATTAGCCGTAGTAGTAGCCTCAGTAATAAAGGCAGCAACGCTTCAGTAACACGGACTATCTCGCACCGAAAGATTCCATTTAGTATTAACTTACAATAACGCGGAATCTATGCTCAAGGTGTGTTCTTATACAGGATCCACTGCGCATAGAAACAGCTAGTTATGATTGTAGAGGAAAAAAAAGATAAAAAAGGGATAGCGAATTACATGTGTAAACTGAAAGGAGCGAAATGGGAGCGAAAGACAAAAGTCCCGAATTCTTACCTACAGCAGAGGTTACGTGAGGGCGCTCCCCTGGAGATACGACCACCAGGACCAAACTATAAACTAACCTAACTAGCCTAACGCTACTGCATGGCCTAACTCGTCTGAATAGTATTTTCAATGTTCTGAATAGCCATTCATTTATATGGAACTGAATGTTTGTTAATTCATTTTTTTAAACTGAATGGAAAATTGAAAACATTTGAATTAATATTTATTCATTATTGAATTTGTTGAATTCGTCATTAAATGACAGGTGATATTCTACCTCGTCGATTTTTGTTTTTTTAATTTAATTTACCCGTTGTTCAGTGAAATTTTCATCCCTTGAACATTTAAAATCTTTGAAGGCCTCATTGAAATTCTCTCCTGAGCATCAAACGGTGTGGTACTACGAGTATTTTCCCTATTTTCAATTTCATGTCTTATTGCATTTGCGATGGAAATTTCTGCCTTTATTTTTTGTGTCAAGGTGTATAGTATTTTTGAGATTAATTTCTGCATTAGTTTTCTATGTTTGATTGATCTTATTGGAATTCAAATTTATTATGGTATTGAAACGACGCTACCGTCCCTGAAAAAACTAAACTTTTCTTTATGACATTAGTTCTTGAGGTATAGAACTCTCAGGTTACATTTAAGGAATGATTTGAAGAACTTCTGAGATCAGTTTTTATTTCCCCGAGATTTTGATTTCTTTTACACATCCCGTTTTCACGGGAACAAAATTATAACATTTGTGAAAGATTTGGTCGAAGCGGGTATCTAAAATACAGGAATCTAATTTTTTCGGCATTTATCATTTTTTCGTTAAAAGAATACGTGATCAACTAAATTTACACGACTGGATTATTCCGTTGTAAGTTTAGGAGGACTCGACAAGTCTATTATAAGAATTTAGATTATTGTATGAATAAAATGTATTATATCTTTGACACGAAATTTAAATTATAACTAGACCACTCTAGCCCGTTGAGTCACTTTAAAAGTCCCGTGTGAGCCTCTTATGATTCTTCCTTATTTTCTAACAAATATCCAACGTCAGAGAAATTAATTCATTCACTTCAGTCCCAATGAGCCGTAACCATGATACGTTGGAAAGCTCTCATATTATTACTGAATGGCTAAATTAAATTTCTGACATATATTTTTAACGCGGCGTGTGCACAGCTTCAAAAAAGCAAGATGATCAGTGTTTTAGTGTTATCAAGATGGATAGATACACAGCTCGATAGATTGTAAAGTTATCGCAGTACTTCACTAAGGTGTAAGTTCGTTTAGTTTTTCAACAGCGACTATGTGCAATGCGTTCCACGACAACCCTATACGCTCCTGTTGCTTTACGTCAAACATTTTACTATAAATATTTGCTGCTAGCTGTTTCCGTTTATTAGAACATCTAAGCCCTCTGATCCCTGTACTAAACAGAGCTACTCAAGTATTCGTTCCTCACTAGCGGTGGAATCCTTGGGGCGTTTGATCCTCTACAACTTTTTCTCTTGGTTTGTCTATGGGCGGAACTCCTGTAGCAAGTTTCCTTTAACTTAAAGAGGCCGTGTAGAAGTTTATCTCAGTAGGGTTAGCTTTGTTCTGCATTAACTTACGAACAATTAAACCGTGAAGTACGGATGAAATGTGAGCAAATGTTGATTTCTTTAAAAATACAAAAAATGGACAACACGTTTGTGAGCTCAAATAATGCATTTTCAATTCACAACCTTTTCACTTAACAAGCCATAGCATTAATTAAGGCTATGAATAGAAGATGCTACGGAATAATTCTTATGGTAAAGTAAAATCCAATATATTATGCGAAAATTTATATTAAATTTGACACTCAGATATGTACAATGAAAAGGAACTTAACTTGCTTTTCATTGATGGGATGGTTCGTTGTGTTTAAAATATACATCAAGAAAAGTCGAGTGTACATTCTGTGGAACACATGTTCAAAGCTCTTTATGTACTACAGTAATCGCTGTCCACTTTGGATTGATTCTCGCACTGCACGGTAAAAAAAACTTTTCCAAATGATGTTCCAGTTTCACATCGTTCCTAGCACTGCCTTTTGTCAATTGATTCAACTCCCATCCGATTTTAACGCATTGAAATCCCACATTTTCTCTGCATTTCCCTACGACCTGACAGACGCATGCTGTGTTCAAACAGACTTCAGTCGTGACGCTCGATCGCTTCGACGTCATTCGTCTCACGCAAACTGCACAGCCCTGCAGTCCGGCTCTCGTAAATGCATCAAAAAGCTCCGTTGCTGCTGCACCAATATTTCTGGGAGGGCTCCCTTACACTGCACCGCTCAATGCCGAGATCAAATTTTAAAAATAAGGCCAGTTTGAGACGCGCACTTGTCTTACTTGTATATGCGACTTCCTAATAGTAATTTCTAATTTCTAAAAATAGTGAAAGAATTTTCGAATGCACTATGTTATGTAATGATCGTGTTAAGTTCAAAACGAATAATAATACTGTGGCTGGTAAAAACCTTTCACACTTTTCACATTTACCGTGTATATTAAAATCACCAGAGTTTTCGAGTTTCGAGCGTACACTTCACTCATCATCAGCAGAACCTAAAAACAGAGAGAACACAATAAAATCAATACACTATTCCAATACCCCTCAAATATGACGGAAGAAAAAATCTAAAATTATATACCGTGGTACTCTAAACTAGCCCACTATGTTACTCCCCAGTAATTTGAGTGGTGTCGTACTGCCGTGGCCATTCAGTGACGGATGGAATTTATGGATCAATATACTTTTAAGAGTTCCGAGCTCTGTAGTTGAAGTAGATGCTATAACTTTAAAATTCGCTTCGAATATCAGGTGATCGGATTCTATAGAATGTCTCTAATCCTACTATGTAGAGGGGAAGCTATCTGTTTGCCAGTCAGAGAGGAAATTCCTCCATGCTCAGCAGGTGACGCTGGGGCTCCCCGCCGTAGGTGGTAGTGCACTGGCCACACCAATACAAATAAACTACGTTACGTCGTAAAAAATCGTGAATACGAATACCATCCTTCACTCGAAACAGACCACCAATAGTTACTTAATTACGGAAAGATAATTTCACTGTAATTTGGGGATGAAAGATTTTCATTAGGGTATTAATATTCTATTTTATATCTTTAGTTACGTCCGGCGAGATGTACGGAACTCAATAGTAAACTACTTTCTATTGTGCAGTAGGGGAACCGCATGTCTCACAAAGTTTTGAATCAAGATAGTTCTTGAAACTTTTTTCAACCAAAGCAATAGTGAATCCATTAATTGTAAAATATTCTTCCAAAAATTCAAGTTCAATATTAAAATGTATCCAATTTGAGCAAAGTTTGTGCGCTCTGTCGATGAGAGACTTAATAATACTGATTTTGCGAGCACACGATACGGCACTTTTAAATTCCTTACCTAGTTTAGCGAAAGTGGGTTCTTGAGACAGTCCAGTAGTGAAATGATAACTATCTTTTTATAGTGAGGTACAAAAATGATAAGCTGTACTTAGTTCCAATTTCGTGAGTAAATTTCATTGCTGGGTACAGTATTTCGTGAGTAAATTTCATTGTTTGGTACAGTATTTCGTGAGTTAATTTCATTATTGGGTACAGTATTTCGTGAGTTAATTTTATTGTTGGGTACAGTATTGCGTTAGTTAATTTTATTGTTGGGTACAGTATTGCGTGAGTTAATTTTATTGTTGGGTACAGTATTGCGTGAGTTAATTTCATTTTTGGGTACAGTATTTCGTGAGTTAATTTCATTGTTGGGTACAGTATTTAGGATTGCGGTATAAAAAAAATTCTCAACACGAAACTTAAAATGCAATAGTAAAAATGTTTCATCAACGTAACGTCAACATAAAATATACTTGTATTTCTCCGGTCAGTCCTATAACTACGTCTTTTCATGATGCGAGAAAAGTTTCACGTTAAGTTTATTAATCAATAGACTTTTCTCATTAGTTATTTCAGTTTCTAAAAACTTCGCTAACAAAATTGAAATGTCATGAACAATTTAATTATTCCTGATATAATTATTCTACCGATTTCAAATGCTATAGGAAAAAACTCATTTATATTTCAGAGTTCAGACGTAAATATTAAATGATTTATTAAAAATTTCTCAAGGGTGGTACAATTTTGGAACATGAACAAGGACTACTGCGACGTTTTTTGCTTGCAGGCCATTTTAAGGCCCGCTGCTGAATATAATTTAATGCCTAGAATCACTCCAATTGAATTTTCATGATTTTTAGGATTCAGGCTTGAAACTCGCGAGCGTTTAAATTTCTGTGCAGATTGACGTGGGCTTTTCGCCGGCACAACGCCAAACTTGACGCGAACTAAAGCGCTGATAATTAGATACGAGTCTTTTAAAATGCCTTTTGAAACGAAGCGCTGACCGGGAAAAATTTTTTTTTACTGAAATCTGCTGGGCTTTTGCGCAGAAATGGAACTCAGAGCTTTTAGACCTGTAATTATGGTGGTCATTAACTGAGTGAAATACGCTCGGGATTTTAGCCCTTTTTAAGCAGACCCCGCTGAAGTTTCTCCGGGTGATATCATTTGCCATGGTGGCACTGATGCTACTGAAAGGCTTTTACTTTATTGGAATATTATATTACTTTTTTACCAATCAATTATGTAGAAGCTTTGAGCGATCTTGATTGCAAATTCCCGAACGTGAATAATACTCATCATGAGTATTTCATACATCTGCTGAATAATCTGTCTCAAAAGCATTATTTTAAGCGAAATTTTTCTTTTCCGTGCATCGTACAATTTTGAATAAGTTTATTAATCAATAGACTTTTCTCATTAGTTCTTTTGGTTTGCACTGCCATGGTTTGCACTGCCATTTTAGCCTTGGGCCGAACTGTTTCAAATTTCAATGGCGTCGTCATCATGGAATCACTGGGACTGGGTGCCATGGAAGAGCTTGTCAGAAGCAGTAAACACTTTGGGCTCGACACGTGCAACCTCCCAACTCCAGTTCGCAAAGCTGTGCAATAATGGCACTCGAGCAGCGTTGTGGCGAATAATTTCCGAAACCTCAAGTTTGGCATCGAGATGAAAGCCCGTCACGGAGCCAGGCTGATAGCGGACACCGACACTCTCATCTGTACGAAAATTCACCCTGCAATCTGCTCGGCACGTAACTTGTACAAAACCCACCTAGTTTGCAGTTGTTTGATTTGAACACGGGAATTTTGTCAAAAGATTTGAATTTCCTTTTCCCAACTGGCGGTAGTTTTAAATTGAACTTTTGTTACAAAGTTGCTGCGAGGCCGAGAGATGCGCCACGAAGGCCGGCAATAGCAGAGCTTTAAATACCGACTTTATTTCCTTACGATGAATTCACATTTACTTTTAAATGCCAATGAAATGATAAAATTGTTAAACGGATGTAAAATATTTTGTTCATGATCTTTAAAAACGATATTGTTTGAAATGTATATTCAAGTACTGCGACACATCGGAGAAATACAATATAATTCTGCATAGAGCAAATGACATTTTGTTGAAGAAGTTTATATCTAATTTGCCTTGCTTAAATTAGCATATTTTTACCGATGGCTGATCGCCTAAATCATGAGTCACTCTTAAAAATACGTGTAACAAAAAACTCGTCAGTATTTAAAAATTTGTATATTTAAACGTAGCCTAAAATGATTGAATTGTTAGAGCATCAGTACATCAATCGTCGAGAACAATTTGAGTTAATCAGTGATTCTTTTAAGCTAGTCCTTCATTATATTTACCAAAAACTCAAATCACCTCAAATCAAGACACGAAAACCTGAGCATAATTTTAACCTAAATGTTAACCTCTCAGGAATATCAAACTGGCATGCGAAGTTGCCCTCGTACACTTTCTCTAAAGTTCAAAAAATTGAAGGTGTGTGAGATTCCTTGCTAAGAAACGGCTAAATTTAGAAGCCGTCACCTGGTTTCCGCACCACATCCCTCAAGCTCGCCCATTTAGCAGGCTCTACAAACCCTCACCAGACAAAAGATTAAACAAAGAGTGCGATAATGAAAGGCTCGTGCAGGACCACACCCTCGTCGAATGAATAGGAAATGGTCTGCCCTTGATAAATGCATCGAAACGCCCGATCTAAATGGGGCTATTATTTTTTATGCTTAAAACACGTCGAACATCAGTGGGACGACCGCTTCCCCCCTCGCCCTATTTTTCCCTTTTCCCCATTCCCTCCTCGCGCGCCACCCATACATTCATGGCGCCCATTTAGGGATGAAGGCTTTTACAGTGGAATTTCCATTTTCTCGGTCGCTTCAAAAGTTATTTTTCTCGGCAAGACGTAATGCTGAGTCAGCGTGTGAAGTGAGGTAGATGTTTACCTAACCAAATTTAAAGCGATTATTCTAACCCGACGTCAAAATGTTCTTTGCGAAGACAGCGCCTTGTTTTACCTCCTGAAATCTCGGCAATGCCAAAAGACAAGGTGAGTTAAATCAGAGTGTGTGAAGGATCAAATTACGACGTGAATTAATAATCTTTCCACGCAGGCTGGTTTTATGTGTAATTCACCATTCCAGGAACGAACTATTAAAATATGACCAAATTTCTCTTACGTATTTCAGAAAACACATACAAGCTGGGTAACATAGGTAATAAAGTATAAACTGCTTACCAGACAGCGTATAATTGTTCAAATCCTGAACACTTGAACAAGCAGAACATTCTGTGTTCTGAATAGTAAGGAAACAGTATCATTCATTAGGTGTGATGTCGACCCACCGCAATAACGAACTGTAATTTCCTGTGAAGGATTTAACTCGTCCGTCCACCTTACATAATTTGACGTCTTTTGGTGCGGGCATTGATCCCGTGACCCACCATTTGTCGAGATGCCGCACTCGTTCGCCTCTTGCCAAAGGATTTTATCTCCAGTTGCATCGCTTAACAATTTAAGAGCTTTTTATGACTCCACGCTCTAATTCAGGCTATTCGTAACATTTGTACGCGAGCTTGAGTAACTAAAACTCCTTCTT
This sequence comes from Orchestia grillus, assembly GCA_014899125.1. Classification (NCBI taxonomy): domain Eukaryota; kingdom Metazoa; phylum Arthropoda; class Malacostraca; order Amphipoda; family Talitridae; genus Orchestia; species Orchestia grillus. The sequence goes on from VOMN01024695.1 coordinate 60,846, forward strand.
TATTCAGTGAAATTTTTATCTGCTCAGGTTTCTCCAAACAATTTGACTATACTTTTAAATCCGTGCACTAATCCCCAGAGCTCGTACAATTTGTAGCGAGGTAGAGCAGCTAAAAGTCTTCACTCTCCCCTCAGAGCTTCAGTCTCCCCTGCACGGTCGGGCAATGTCCGATGCCAATCGAGTCTATTTTTTAGAGCTGCTCCTTTCTGCGGACATCGAAGCAGAATGTTCACTTTTGCAGTCCGAGATCAGCATTTTTATTATCCGTAAAGGATGTTCGACAACGAAGTCCGAGAGGGTTCATCTGCATCGGCTTTTAGGGAAAGTTTTATGCTCGAAGCCGCCCAAAGTGAGCGCTACTGCGAGAAAATTTTGTCCAATTTTGCTCGTAATCAAAAGGCGGTTGCGGTACATGAAGATTTGCCCTACGCCAATAATGAAAGAAACAAGTGCGCTTATAAACACTGAATTAAGATAGTGATATCTCAGGTACTATAGTATAGATGTTTGCTGTACAGGGTACACAATGAAGTGACTGAAAATGACACGCTTCCAAGCTTCTCCGGTTATGCGACAAGTAACTTAGCGACAGCTTTGCAATATGCATTTCTGCTACGAGGGGGAGGGATTTCAAAACACATTTTCGATGATAGAGGAGACTCGCTACTTCGGCTAACAAGAAATCCTTTCAATGAGAGGATGTTTTCATTATTAATCAGTTCATAAGAACTATTTTAGCAGACCATCTTTTTGAAGTCTTCCGAATGTTACCCGACGGGTAATACGGTGATTATTTGTTATACAGCGATTCGCTATAAACTTTCTTGGTGTAACATTATTTTACATATACAAAATTCTAGATATGTATCGTATTAGAAATTTTCCGAAGTGCAAATTTGTTTCTTTTTACATTAGTCTGAAAATAAAATGCTAGGAGAATTTCAGAGAATATACTCATTTAGAACTTCCTATTCCGAGTTAGAAGCTTGGAAATTCGGCATTCGTCATGCCACGCTCCGTAATTCTATCTAACGACATAACGTTGCTTAACAAATGCCGAATTTCGGAGCTTCTAACTTGTCTGTTGCCGTCCGTTCTCGCCTGTTCAGGCTAGTCTTTCAAGTCTGTTGATGGAGCAGAAAATAATGCGTAGGTATCAAAATTGCTGGTTGTGTTAACTTGAGGCCTGTCTTCTGCGTGATGACCAGGTTGAGTTTCAGGATCAATGTTTCCTCCTAAAAGGAATAGCGAAAATTTTCACAGATCTTTTCAACGCGTTTTACTGCTTGGTGATGATGTAAGGTTTATTCAAGCGTTGCTATTTATATGTAGACTTATGAAGTTTTTTAAAGATGATTGCTAGCTATTTGAGAGTTTTAACAAGCACTGAACTGGAACCATGCTGTTGTAAGCGAGTCCGCTTTTCGTCGTGCCCAGATCTAGGAGGAGTACACTTTGCAGCAGAGACATTACCGAAAACACAGCACACAATAGATGACTGCACAATAGATTCAAGCTCCCAATCTCCACAGTGTTTACATGCGTACTGCCCCAGTGAGCACAAACACTGCATGCATTGGCATGAGAATGCCCGCGTTCACACTGTGTGCAGCTTAAGCTACAACTGTGTGTACATACGGTGCTGCTCTGTTTACACAAGATGCTATTTAAGCAAAACCCATGTGCGCACATGTACACACACTGTCAACAAAGAGCTCAAGTTTTACAAGCGAATTATCATACATGCGCATGGCCTCGAAGAAGTCAAGACATCCAAGGGCGAGAATTCGACGATGGAATTGCAGCAGATCTCTTGGACGCTGAAAGTTACGGACTAAGAACGAAAGTTCCGTCAAGTTGTAGTTAAGTCGCGTCAAATTGTGGATAAGTCCCGTCAAGTTGTGGGACGAGACTTAGTGACAAAGTGCCGAGGCTTAAACCTTCCATTTGAACTTCACTCGTGCGTTACAGATTATACAGACTATTGTTGAATGCGGCAACGCGACCGTACAAGTGGAGGCCGGAAAGAACGGATTATGTACTCGGATGTTGTTTCAAGAGAGCTAGGTGTTGTTGTTTCACGAGATTAGTTAATCTCTAATTAAATAACGGCAAAGACACTGTACTTGCAACGTGAGAAAAAAAAACTATCTTAAGCTTGGCAGCAATACTTGTATTTATCAGAGACGCATGTCTGAATCATGGACAACATGGCGAACTAGGAGTCGAGGCCTAGAAAGTATATTTAAGTTAAGCAAGGCTTTCAGTTCTGCGTTTGAATGCGTAATCAGAAGTCATTCCTTGATTTCCTTTGTCTCAACCGATGTCACGCGCGAGGCTGTCGTAGAAAAGTTCATTTATATTTTCTCAAAAGCAACCTGAATTTATTTTCTAAAATTAAAATAATTTTTTTCTTCGACACAAGAATGGCGCGGGAACTTTGAAATTTCAATTGGTCTGAGCAGAAGTTCCTAAACTGAGATTCGAAAAAATAGAAATGTAACAACAGAGTCCATTTCAAAAATCGAACCTTTCCTAAAAACTTCAATTTGAATTATCTAAAATTTCGATACACTAGAACGTGTGAATCACTTAAATTTAATTTATTTTACTCATGCAAAAGCAGTAATAATTTCAAAATTTGAAATAACCTTTGATGTTCCAAAAAAAAATGAAATCACTTTCATCTTTCTATTAATAATCGATCGCTACAGAGTACTGTAAATTTTTTATTTATGTGACGCTTCATTTTCTTTCGTATTTCTTTTTTATTCTGAGGTCATCAATGAGGTAAAGCTACTTCAACCTACGAACATCGTTCAAATTCCACCATATCGCTCGTTGGCTCGGTGGCTCGCGATACGCTGCCATTCTCTTGTGAACGACTAGAGACAATCTATATATGCTCCTATGTATATACTGGGTGAGCCATAAAAGAGTATCAAAATTTTCAAACACTTATTACTCATTAAGTATTGATCATAGATACTTCGGATTGGTCACATTTAAAACATTAATTAACTTCCTTATATCAGTTGAAAAGGTTTTTGGTTCACCGGAATAATTTAGGTAACGTTATTCAAAAAATGGGTGTTTTTTGCCCAATGTACGAGATAATCCATATTGTTTAATTGAAATCATAAAAAAATTATTTCATTTTGTATTTCTGTTGAATCTCAGGTTCAAGAGAGTATGTGTATGCAAGACATAGCTCCATGTCATGGAACTGTTGGCGTAGGGAACCGTCTAAACGAAAGTATTGGGAGAGCGTGTCATCGGAGTTGGGCATAGGGTGAAGTGACCCCCACGTAGTCCCGATCTGACTCCTTGCAGTTTTTTTCTGTGTCGCAATTTGAAGAGTAAATTCCACGAAAAACATCCACAGAACTTGCGAGATTTATATGACTGTATCACAAGAAATGTAAACATAGTTTGTGGCAATCCAGAAACGATTCAAAAATTAATGCGAGATTGAGAGTCCGATGTCAAAAATGGTCTGAAAACAACGTTGCTCATTAGTTGGAATAGAAACATGAATATGAGCGGAAATAGAAACTTGTTTTATTAATATTATTGGTTCCTTTATTTTGAAATTCTTATTATTTATTTTCATCGTATTTTAATACACGGTGTTATTGAGCAAATAAATTAGTTGCTGACGCTTTTAACAGTCCACTCGCACAGTGGAGAAAAAATCCCTCTTGTTTTTTGTGTAACTGTACGTGGACTACTCCAGTGAAAAGAAACGTTTTTTATCTGCTATAAGATGATAAACTAATGTTTAAGATAAAACCACGTTGGGCCCTCTACGAAAAGCACTGACTGAGTAATGAGTATTTAAAAATCTCAACAATGTTTTGTGGGTTGCCCTGTATACTCGTATTATAATTTATAAGAAGAAAAATGTAACTATTCGTTTGTTTTAACGTCTTAAATCTCTGAAAGTTGTTTACTGATTGCTGACTCAATATTACACTCAAATACGAGCGCGTTTTTATATACATATGCATTTGAACAGTTTTTTAATATGATATTTAAAGAACACCTTCTTTTGGACGTCTTTTTCCATTTCACCAGACTGAGCCACTGCAACGTGTGGCCCGGTACAGCTAGTGCTGTAATAATTCTTCGACTGAGTAAAGTTTTATTGGTGTCGGTCCACTTTCAACTCTACATTCATTGGATTTTTTACACTATGATCAGAGAAGTTTTGACACTCTTCTGTGCGTCAGCCGTCACTCATCAACTCAGTGCTGCAGTAACAAGCTGTGTTGATAAAGAGGTAATAGGTAATAATCAAAAGATAAATTATACATTGTGAACATACTTTCGCAAAATATGAAGTAATGTTGGACTATGTATAGAGACGCGAAACACCAACGGCCTCAAATCACGAACGGCCTGAGGTGAAGTGGTCAAGCTTGTGGTTGGACGTTTCCTTCGAGGGGCAAAGATCAGCGCGGACGACCACAACACAAATTCG
>VOMN01024701.1:0-15161 GCA_014899125.1 Orchestia grillus
CCGTATTCTGTCCTCCGGTACTGGTCCCGTATTCTGCCAATTTTGACCTGAAAGAAAGAAATTCAGGGCCCGGGATGTTCAGGAGGTTATTTCAGTTACGTACGTTATTGTCTCTTTCAAAGAAGCCTTCTTGGCCACACCATTAAAGCCATTAGGATATTTGCAGGTCTCAATTAATTGACCTTACAGTCTTCTTTGTTCAAGCGAGATGAGTTTCAGGCGTTGATGCTCCTGTCCGTAGCTGAGGTTGCAGAAATCAGGAAACGTTTCCGTTGCTTTCCGATTATTTTTCTCCATTTTATTGATGTATTTTTGCAGGGCAGGACATAAGAGTTGTGCAGCATATTCCAGATGTGGTCGGACTAGTGCTTTATAGAGAGGCAATATTATGTCCTAGGACTTGCAGTCAACGTTTCTTGCTATGGAGCCGGTAATGCGTCTCGTATTCTTAACGATTGACTTGACGGAAGTAGAACGTATTAAGAATTCTAGAGGCGATGAAAAATATAGTTATTTCTAAGCACTTCAAATTTAAATTTAACACTACGGCCAAGTGTATTTACCCTGAAAAACATGTGGTGCTTAATTTTAAATAATTTGAGAGCATTTCTTAAGCGAAGCTTTGGGCCAAAAAGCCTTTAACTTACACACGTATGAATCGAAATTAAAATTTTCCATCAGTAGAGTGTTTGAGTGCACCCATATGCAATCGATTTTTACCTCTTTTAAATGAAAACATTAACATTTCGTTAGTGAGGAAAAGGTCAGTTTTGGTGCAAAGCTCACAACCATCCATTGTTGGAACAGCTTGGCTGCCCCAAATTGCAATGCGAGGAGTGTTGTCGCCTCCAAACGCGACCGTGAAGGAAAAAGCGTTCAGTAAAACCGCTCGCGAAAATCCCAAGAACGTCCCTCACTGCATCGAGGCCCGCATCGACAATGCTGGACGCATAGCACCATTAGCGGACCGATGTCATCCATGATAAAGAGCGAAAATATCGTGCTGCAAACGGCACAAAAATATCCCTGAACATTGTTAGGGCTGACTGCTGCTGGGCAGCGATGGCCGGAACCAAGAGGCGATGTGATGCTGTGACGCAGTGAGGTACGAGTACGTTAGGGCAAAATTATGCAAGATCATGTAGAAATTCACTAAATTACATTCACTGAGAGACAAGCCAAACACAGTCTAAGCAAAACTTATCAAAATGCCATGACGGTTGAAATTCAATCCGGCACATTCGTTGGAACATACTTAACTGCCGCTGGTGTTCACATCTTAACAAAGCTAATAGCGTAAAATTTGAGTAGGCTGAAAACGTACTGTAAAAGAGAAAACCGCAATTGCAGAAGTCTGACACCCTCTTTGCTGAGAGAGGAAGGAAATCGAGTAATCTTATTGCATGTGTGTGAAAGCCATATGATATTTCTCAACACTGAGTTCAATGAAATGCTCGCGTTTTGTAAACTAATATCAGCTCTGATTTATGTGAGAGCTAGATGCAGTCATCAAAGCAGCCAGATTTGTCTCGTGTTCTCTTGCAATGAGTTGTCCTACTAACGTTAACATTTCAAACAGCAATCGTTATATTCTCGAGGGAACAGGAATTATTTCCTAGTATGCATCATTTTGCAAATACTCGCAGTTTTCATGGCTTGTTTCGCTCTCGAGGATCTCATCTGTGAGTCAACAGTACATAAATTAGTATTTCGTGGCTGCTTTTTTTTATCTTTCACAAACTGATGCGCATATTCCAACATTGTTTATGAATAACTAGTCTTGAATACAATCTTCCTCCCAGCATTTCTCTCTTAAGCTCATTGCTAAAACCTGCTTTGTACTCCGTATAGACTTGACGCGGGGACCAGGCCGGCCAATAAAATTGTAAGTGAAGGAAAGAAAAACTTTCCTATTATATTGGGGAAGTGGAAAATATAGAAACCCACGCACCCAAAATAATCGCTGAACACATTTTTCTGTGAAATTTTATAAGAGGCAGACATTACCGCCACAGAGGTACGACCCTGAGATGTTCCACATCAGAACGAATGACATCACCCATAATTACTAATTAAACGCCATCAATGTCCGAAATTTGAAAAATATTTATGACACCGTTGTACTTTATGGAAACAGCTCCGTTCATAATACATATAACATGAACACAATAAACTCAACCATTTCTTTGATTGCCATTGTACATACAGAATACAACATAAAATAGCCCAAGCGGAAAAAAGTATAAAATGCTGACAAAAAACTTACAATAACATTTACGATTTACTCATACTTCACACACATAAGAAGCAATGCGAACTATACGAGTACAGCGCACAATAATGTCAAGATCCACCCCTACTCTCACGATCAAACCCACACCAAACATATAAAGACTGAGAATAAAGGCATCATGTCAGAGTAACCGTAAATAAGAGGGCATCTTAAGAATTTGACATCATTTGTCCCGGCCATTTTTGTCTAGTAGTAATCTAATAAATTTCACTCAGAACATTTTTCGTATCATATTTCATTCCCCGATATAAATTGGGTTTTAATTTGTAATGTGATTGGGTACAATTTACAGATTACTATCTCTCTTTATATATATATTGCTGCTTCCTTCGACCATTGGTTTGTAGCAGCGACCAATACATTCCTGCTCAAAAAAGTACATTCTAATCTACTGGCATGAACACAACTTCCACGTTAGAGTTTTTTGTGATGTACGCCTTCCGGTCAATTGCCATCAAATTGAAATTGAACTTCTTTCCTTTCACTGGTAAATTCACTTCACCTGCACGACAGCAACATTGAACGCTACCTGTGAAGGAACTTCACACTCGCATCTGTTCGTGACACTTGCCAGAGCAATCAGCCCTGCGTCCTCCAGGCCTTCATTTGGTCGACGCGAATTTGAGGTCGTTGCTGAAAACATATTCTGCGCAGTAGAACGAAATATCAGGAAAATAGATGACGCGAGTTACGAAAGTAGTTATTAGGATAGTGTCAGAAATAGGGCTATGGACATTTCCTCCAACCATCGATGATTGGCTGACCCAGTCGTTCCTTTTCTTGGCCAAATTCGGGACTTGACAGAAAACGCTGGGTACGGACCTCTAATTACTAACTCACTTATGATCAACGGTGGTGATGAAACGAATTCCATGTTACTCATCAACATATCTGGCACAAATAAATTTCAATTGCCCAAGGAAGAACCTTGTTTTCGTAAAATTGTTTGAAATAGAAGCAATCCACCTTTGCCGCCCTTCAAAGGTCACGAGAAAGAGTAACCTTTATACAAGAGAAGGATGAAAGAGCTCAAATTTTTACACGGCGTCTTTAACTAGAGATGAATAAATACATACTTGTTCCCCATTGATCGAACCAGCGTGATTTAAGCCTTTTAGAATTTTGAAACTTTTATGAAAGGGAAAAGAAACTTGTCACGAAATCCCTCGTTGAAAAAGAAACAAAAAATTTACTTGCGCGCTTTACAAGCTGCGATTCGGCCGACCCGCCATTTACACGAATACAGTTTTTACTAAGAGAAATTGCGTTTTACCAAACGAAGGGATTTTTTTTAGTAACCGTTACATAGATTTATATTCCCTATCAATGAACGTAAGAAAAGTTCACACAATGAAAATAGCCTAGGGGTTGATATATATGTACTTGAAACCAAAGCTTAACAAATGCTGAGCACGAGGCCTCAAGCTAGGATCAAGGAAAACTGTTTTGAGTCTTGTTTAGCCTTGGACTAGAGAGAAACTTTTAATCGCTAAAGTAGGCTGGTGTTTGCTGACTTGGAGATAAAAATATCGAAACAGCAATTTCTTGTGCAGTGTTCAAGGAACGTTCCACTACGCTAACGCCCACTCAATTTCAACTCGCTCAATAGCTAATCCTCCGCCATATGTTCCTCTATACAAATAGAAAAATTGCGTCCGAGTTGACCTCATTGGATAGTTATGCTTCGCATTTCTGCAAACATAAAATGAAAAAAGTGTGCGTGTTACTCTCGCTTCCTGTGGTTGGAGCCCTGTTTATATCTTATAAAATACAGGTTACTCTCAGAATAACTACTATATATCGGTTCGAGTTATTTCTTAGACTGTAACGATGCCCGCATAATATTCTAGTACCAGTTCGCTGCTCATATTAAGAACAATATCACTACGGAAATAGGGACTCAAAAGTTACGAGCTCCAGCTGGCGCCCTCCCGTAGCTCAGACCGAGATGTCCGAGGGCAGGCCCCACACTTTCACAGATGTCATTGACGTGCTTCGATTTTTATAACAGCCATAAGGGAAAGATACTACACAGGTAACCGCTAATTTCTTCTGGATTGTACGAATTATAAACTGAAAGAGATTACAATTCGCTGCTGATTACCAGTCGTGACCACGCACAAGCATTCTATTTGAAACTCATTTATGTAAGTATTTGATTATTTTATCGTAATGTTCGGAGAATACCAGAGAAATCAAATGTTTCAATTAAGAGTACGAACGATTCATGAAACAAAAACATATATTTTTATATGGTCTAATGAAGCATCTTGATAACTCTATTCCGTGGAATATATGCGGATCAGTCTAGCTTCTATTGATGAAGCTCTGTTAAAATACTGCCACAGAATTGCGTTATTCCTTAATATGCACCATTCACTGATTATGTGACTTGTGTTATATTTTTTATTTTTTTTTCAGGAAAAGTTGAACTACTGTCCTTCATAAATTTGTTTTTTTTTCTGATTGAAATGCATCTACTACTGTAGAAGCTATATTTCAAGTCATCGTCCATTTGTGTTAAAATGTTGATCTTCATTAAAATTCCTAACAAATTTTTCGGCGTGGCTGAGGGTGATAACTAAAAATAATGTAGCATTTTGTAATCAAAAGTTAAAAAAAAACATTTTTTAAGGCCGACATTTTTTTAATGTGCAAATCTTCTCAAATTCATGGTGCTACTAAATTGCTAATTTGTTCTCTCAACACTTTCATACATTCGTTCTAGTTCATATTTTTATTATTAATCATTGACCATTTCGCCGTAAGCGGCAATTTTCTTCCGATTATTCATATTCTCTTGAGGAATGTCTCGAGAACTCTCACAGGCAGGCATAGTCAGAGGGTTGTATGGAGGACTCGGACCTGTACCTGTTACTCACTAAGCCATTGTCTTAGCACCTGTTACTCNAAGCCATTGTCTTAGCACCCGTTACTCACTAAGCCATTGTCTTAGGCCCTGTTACTTACTAAGCCATTGTTTTAGCATCAGTAACTTACTAAGCCATTGTCTTAGAGCGATCTAAATTGTACCTTTGCTGATTACATCCCACTTTCCCAGGCCTTTGCACTGTAGTTCCTGTGTCTCGCAGCAAATTGCTACCGTGTCAGTCGACGTGTTTGATAGAGTGAGGCGTAAGTTGTAACTGCATGTTGTAACTAAGTTGGAACTACACGACACTCTTTAGGCTCATGAGCTTTAATTTTCGAAGTACGTCACGCAGGACAATATTCCCAGGAACTTCCCCGGCTGAAATGATTGGGTTATGAACTCACTTCCATCTATTAGAATTCATTAACGGCGTAGCACAACGTCTATCACAATAATTGAAAATTTTTCTTCCACAATTATTTTGAATGATTGGTTGTATCTTACGGTGAGTCGGACTTTCTTTAGTCGTCTTTTCTGAGGAATAAACTGATGTTTAGATGCAATCGACAGATTTACGTTCGATTGATTAGGTTTCTATTCTACGGCAGGCGGAGAAAGTCTCCTTTTTATTTAAAGTTGTCGAATAATATTAATGGCAACAGAGTGCGACGCAAGTGTAGTCAGACAGTTCTGACTGCAGTTTAAATTAACTTCTCTAAGATCAACAATTCGATAACGTATCTCATAAACTTAAGGGTACTTAAGGTGTGAGAGTTTCAGAGAGAAGACTTAAGGGTGAGAGCTTGAAGACTAGCACCTAACTACACATTGACTACCTTTGAACTAAAGCTCATACACGTAGAATTCCCAATGGAATCACACTGATTTCGCGCCATGCGTCATTTGAGTCGCCGCTGTCCCAACAAATGGACGCTGCAAAAGCCCGCAGAGCTGCGATTATTTGATTTTCTCTGAGTCAGCAAACCCTCCGAGAGCGCTGCAGCGGACGATCTGCATGGTGACAGGTTAGGCTTTACATGCATTTCGAAGCTTAGCAATTATCATCGTTTTTAGCGCAGTCCGAAGCCTCCATACCTTGCCTGTTCCTGACACGTCATCAAAGGCACCGAGCAGCGCCGCTGAACGGTTTGGCCTTTGCCAAAGACTGAGATGTAATCGTACTTATTCATACCTATGTATTATTTTTTTTGCACTGGTTTCCGATGCCATAGAAGGGGAAATTATTTTGCCATTATCATTCTATCAAGATTTGATGCAATCTGTTATTTTGATTTTTTATCCATTTCTTAGATTTTAACAGACTGTTATTTCCAGGCCACTTAGGATTTAACCGTTTAAACTCGCTGTAAGCTTTCTACATTTTTATATAATGTACCTATTAAAATGAAAACTCATCTTAGTTATTTATACACTTGGTCTTAATTTTTTTATTCCAAAACGCTCGCCAAGTAGTCATTTCTAGTGCGTACGTGCAAATATCTCAGAGAAGATTTTCAGCTTACTTTTCATCACAATTGGAAAAAAATTGACAAGACAGGAACGTGAGGTGTGTGATGAGCACCATAGGAAGCCAACGTCGATGAGATAAAGATTTCCCTCACAGCAAGCTCAAGACATTGCAGTCGTTTTCTCGCACTCCGCTTAAACCTAAACTCCTCTGTTTCATTGTGGCAAAACTGAAACTATTTCCATAGAATTCATGCTGCAACAAAGCTCACAAAACTCTTCACGTACAAATGCTGAGGTTATTTATTCAGACCACTTTTTGCTCCCAGAGTAATTGAGCTCTCAATCGTCCAGGCTCAAACTTTTGAACAAACAGAAAACTTTAATTCGGAAATTTGAGATTTAGAATGCGTCACGTAATGTACTTTATAGGAGTGTATTTAAATATATCTCGGTTGTGATTTTGGAAAAAAAACTTAAACACAGCTGGCTATGATGTAAACTTCAGGAAACGCAATTTATGATCATTCTTCAAAAAAAAATAGGCACAAGAATTTATTTGGGCCTCTGATAAACACAAATTAAAGTTCAAATTACAGTGTAGTCTCGCATCAACATCCTCACCAAGTATCAATAATCTATAGCATCCTTTCGTTCACTTAATTTGGCCATTTTTTAATTTAAAATTGTCTCCGCACATGAAGGTGTCAACAAGGGCTCTCACTAAATGTACCCATACGTGCGTTAGAGTCTGGGAGGAAACGCGCTTGAGAATACGGCAGTTGATCGTTAGTGAAGCAGCAAGAATATGCGCTCAGCTGCGTCCTCGTTACAGCACGACAGGCCTGCAATGCAGACAACAGCAAGGAGTGTTGTGAGTGCATAGCTTCTCAGAAGTGACCTGTTAATGCAAATTTAATATGCCTGTATTTGTCAGGGAGGGTCCGTTTGCAGAGCCTTGACGGTGCTGGGCAGGAAATGGCCTTGTGCTGCTCTGCGTTACTGCGCTACTTAGGAAAATCAACTTCAAAGGCAATAATGGAATCCTGGATACGTGCAGTTCATATCATGCATAAATTCCCAAGTCCTGGGATGTTCCTGGAGGAAGGAAAAGATGGACGATACCAGAAACGTCCCATCTACATTAGCGCCTATCAAATTTGGTCTAAAACAACAAAATTGAAGAAAAACAACCCGTGTTCAATCAGTTATTTGACCATCATGCCCGTATTTATGCACACGAAATGTTCTTTCAATCACCAACCAAAATATACCAACTAAGTTTATCTCTATTGTGTTGCAACACTTGCTACGCTCTAAGAGTATGATTTTGTTCTGCAAGGTAAGCAAAAATATATCATGCAGTACGTAGTATGAGAAGCAATTGGCTACATTGACTTTTTATTCATGCTAATTTTACAACTCACGATTTTTTTTTTCAGTTCCAATACAATATTACATCATGGAAAACTTAAACCGAAAATGCAGTGTATTAATGCAAAGTGTAATTTAAATGCAAGGTAACGATGCTCGACGCAACAATCTGCAATTTTTCGACACTGAACTGTGAAACGAACTCGTTTTCCCGCAGGCCCTTCCCCACGAAATGAAATCCTGCGTCTGAGTTTTAAAAAATGCGCTGGTTTGTACGAACTGATTCTGCTGCGGAGTCTCGCTAGCTTTGAGTGCCATGCAAAAATACCTCAACTATTTGGCCCAAAAGAGATCCATTTTTGAGTCTAATCATTACATGTGATGAGAAATGGATACTTTTCGATAACAAAAAAAGAAATGGACAGTGGTTAGAAGCAGAAGAGCTGCTTCTCATATCTAACGTGACGGCAGCGATTTTTTCCTCGAACCTTAACTCATGGAGCAAGCAAGCACACATTGCCCCAGCATCAAATGACATTACAGATGTTCAAAGAAAAAGAACATGAGCCATCAAAGAGCACTCGGATTGGCAGATGGACAAAAACCGTTGCTCGGAAAGCTAGCGCACACGAAAAATAGAACTTTAGCCAGCAACATGGGAATATTTTTGGTATTTTGATGTTTTGATATTTTTCCCGACAAGACGATTGGCATTTCATCAGTCATTCATAGGCAAAAGCAAAAATCAGAGTAGAACAGCTGGCTAGTGACGTCACGTTCATTTAATTACGTCATCTAGCTCGCAACACTAGTCAAATTACACCTATTGAATAGATGCACCACAATCACATGATTTTCTGGTCGCTCGAGGTGCCCCTTATGAAGAACCTGAAACTTGTGAACACCAATGAAACAAAACTGTAACAACGTTTTGGTGCTCTACGAATTTGGCTCAAATTGAGAGGTAAGCGACTTCATCAAGCAAGTTTTAATTTCATGCAGGTGTGTTTTTTGCTGTAACTTCCACTTGTACCATAAACAATGCGTCACTGATGTCACTTTCGACGCTAAATGTTGCATGACGCACAACGAAATGTTACATGACGTACAACGCTGGGTCCAGCGACGTAGTTGTGCATGTCTATAATATAATAAACATTATTTCACTGTAATGCATGCAAATGTGTTCTTGTAGCACAGAGTTTTATTTTATTATATCGACCGAAATCTGGAAAACGAGAAAAAATGAATACAATTCAGGGTATTCGTAACTAAAACTAAACTGACACTCGCTGAACACAGAAATAATGCGCTGCTTAAAGATGTTGAAAATAAATAATGTACGACCTAACTGAGAGCATCGAGAAAAGAAAATATGCTGCTACAGTCACAAACTATGCATCAACCATTCAGAGAAATTGATTAATTTAGGTACGATTAGCAATAGGGTGCCGGTGCGAACAATACCGTCACGGCCTGGCAGACAAAGGCAACCACTACTCAGGCTCAGTGAAACTCACAATTTTCATATGTGGCCGTACTGACGACACTCACGTGCGCAATTTATCCATGGATCTCCATTTGCGAGACATCTTTATTCAGGGAATGGAAAGCCGCTTATTTCCATTGGCGCTGAGATCACTTCGCCAGAGTGTCGGTGCCTTCTTCTCTTCATCTTCTCCCCTCCAGAAGAAAAAATAATTCTCCTTCGTCTCCACGAAAGTTTGCTTTCCATCATTTTACTTGCCTCGTCAGTCTTAATGAGACCAAGTTCCCGGAGAGGAATCTAAGTGCAAATTAAGCCCAGTTTTAGAGGACTGACAGCGCTCATCTCACTCAGAAGCAGCCGCTCGGTCCCGCCGCAATGACCCTCTTTGCTTCATGCATCAGCCCTTCAAACCAAGACGTAGTTCTTTTAACGGCGCCTTTAATTCGGTCACCAAGTCTGCGCCTGCACTCCAGTCAACGCTTTCCGAAAAAAATTCCGTTCAAGAAACTAAATGCTCGCTACACGGTTTTTGATTTCTCAATTCTGTTTATGTCACAGCCGAACAAAGCAATGCGCGATACCTGTTACGACCTCATGAGCGGGAGTAATCGTATTCGATGTGAGGCCGAATACCACGAGAGTATTCTGCCGGCTGTGGTGCCGAGTATTCTGCTGACTGTGGTGCCGAGTATTCTGCTGACTGTGGTGCCGAGTATTCTGCTGATTGTGGTGCCGAGCATTCTGCTGGCTGTGGTGCCGAGTATTCTGCTGGCTGTGGTGCCGAGTATTCTGCTGGCTGTGGTGCCGAGTATTCTGCTAGCTGTGGTGCCGAGTATTCTGCTAGCTGTGGTGCCGAGTTTTCTGCTAGCTGTGGTGCCGAGCAAAGTAGACTCCGGCAAATTTTCACATTGAGTAAATAAATGACACAGTTTTCTTGAGCACTTTTCGTGTCACAATTTATCCAGATAATCATTCTTTTCTTGTCATATAAAATAACACAGATAAAATTGCTGAATGCTAAATGAAAAAGACCTCTGACTAGTGAGCACTCAGAGTGAGATCTGCTAATTTCCAATGGAGGTTATTTTCCACCGCGTGAAATTTGGTCATGGAATTGTAACATGAGGGGCTAAGGGATGTAACATGAGGGGCTAAGGGATGTAACATGAGGGGCTAAGGGATGACTCGCGGTTTGAATCAGTGCAGAAATGGGAAACAATATGTACCCTTCACACCAAATATTCTAACTGGATTTAAATCAAATCAGATTCATGTACTCATAATTAGACAGCAATGAAGAAAATAGGCAAATAATAGGTAAAAATAGGTAATTTGAAGGTAAATGTATTTGAGAAAATTTAACACCCTCGGTGATTTTTGTTTACTCAACTCGAATTAAATAACGCTGTGTTTATATGATATCATAAGACGCAACGTTTTCTGACAACGGCATGTTTAATGACTTGTAATTCATTTGAATAGATGTTCGTTTATAGTTTAGGCCTGAGGGCGTGCTTGTCTACTGCATACATATCAGGTTGTTACGGAATCATATTTATTGAGATCTTTAGTTGGTACTGTCGTCGAATAAACATCCGTTTTTAGTATATTAAATCCTCAACTTATATTCCTGCCTCTTATTTTTTCAGATAAATTTTTCCGTTTATTGATAGTTTTTCTTGAAATTTAGACGCCTAATAAATAAATGATGATGAAACTCTATCAAGTGTCAAGTGAGTCATTCTGCCTGTGGTCAGTGAAGAATGGCAAGGCTGAGTTTTATTATTGAAATTGAAGAAACCAAAACTGAACAGCATTGAGTTCAAAACTTTGTCCTTGAGATAATAGTCCTTCAATTTGTTCCCTATGATTAAAATAAACCTCGAGTAAGACGACGATCAGTTCTCGGACAGGGACGATTGAATGCTTTGGTTCATCAAAATTCTAAAACTACAGTCGGAAAAGTTGCGTTTGTATACGAAACATCTCGTGTCCCTGCTTCGCTGCACTTGAAATCAATTGAAAAGTAAAGACTCTGAATGTGTTTGTTCCGTATGAACAGAATGAGACTAACAAATACCGTCGCTTTGAGCCCTGCACACTGCTGCTTTCCCGTCTGAGAAGAGAAATTTTTCATGCACGAATCAATAGTATACCTTGTGAGATATGGATACTTTTTGCCAAACGTAAAAGTAACAGCTAGTGGCTGAGTAGAAATGAATAACTGAAGCATCAGCAAAATTCTCTTTGAGTCCTGAATCGAACGGTTGCTCCTCGGGGGCTCACAAAGGGGTCAGGCCCTGCAAAATTGTAGCCTCAAAGGAAACAGTGACGGCAACCTAGTATCGTGGAGAAATTGAGTGCGTCCGAATACGTTCAATTTTCCATGGAAAGTTGAAAGAGAAATGTACAAGGCACGCGACGAGGAAGAACCCAAATTTGCTGTACTTCCAAACATCTGTTTCAAAGAGACGAAGCGTAAATTGTAAATTTTTTATTTCATCCTACACATTGAGCAGAAGCGACTTCTAGTACATTCCACTCACGCCCGCTTTTGTGTTCTTCGCCCTCAACGAAAGATTCTTTGATGAGAACAATGTCACCAAAGCGCGTAATTGCATATCCTATCAAAATGTGAATTTTTAAAGGTGATCAGAATATTTCGGGGTACATAGATTCATGATATTTAACATGGTACCTATTTGAAGTGATATCGTTGATGAACTTTCAGAAGCATTTATTCATATATTTTGAAGTGTTTCCTCTCTTGTGTGAGCAACTGCCACCAGTCACAGTCAGCGATTTCAAAATCCAGAATTCCTTGCCATATGTTATGGAATGCCCAGTCTTCCTAGTCAGAGAAGCAAAAATTTTCGCCTTAGTTTGCCGACGCCGACAGTGCCTACATTTAAAACTTTTAGCAATCAATATTTATCTTCCGCTCGGATCCTGAACCAAAAACTGTCTAATTACGGCCACGCTCAATTTATGAATAATTTCTTCAACGGCGTAGAAGTGCAATAATAAACACACAATTCATTTTCCGTATTTTGAACTTCACTGGGCACCAAATTTATAGACCCTGTGCGTCATGGCCGAGTGTTGAGATTTAGCTGCGCACCTAATTAAAGCCGTGGATCACTAGTGGAATTGTGCCCTTCTCTCACTAGGTGAGGGACGGGGTGTTTGCCTCTCGGACGCGAATCTGTGTGTAACCAAAACTGTCGTCCCAAGATTAGTGTTGTACCAAATTTTGTGGACGGCCTCTGAGGCGTGAGCAGCCTGGCCGCCATTCGCAACTCATAAAGAAGACCAGAGCTCATCCTCCGACTCCAACGAACGCGTGAGCGCCGGCAAGGACCAGAAATGGTGCCCGGCAAAATATCAAAACTTTTTCTTCGATGTCGGATTCATTTACTATTTTTAATACAAGAGCAAGACTGCGGGTAGGGATTCTGCATTCTTTAATATTACAAAACGCGAGTGTCTGTTGCAAAACTCTCAGCGTTCAGGAAAATTGAAGGAATAGTGAAAGATTAAAGACTATTGGCAATTCTGTGGTTGCAAGACAATTTATAAATGACACACGAATACTGTATCATCTCATTTATTAAGTCACTACCTGTGTTACGATTTAGAGTATAAAAGTTGGGTAGAATTTCATCACATGGAGTATGTATCTATTTTTGGGTAATTAAAGTCCATACCTTCTAGTGTTTGCATTGAAGGCAAAGGTATCCTTCTGTCAAAGGGACGCTTTCACTGTACGCTGTCGAGGTTCAAAAATCTTCAGATTTCTTAGGATTCTACACAATCACACAACCCGAAATTCACTCAAAGCAGGATCCAGAAAAACATTTTATCGTTCACAGGGAGAATGAATGGCCCTCAACGAGTCCCGATCTTAACCAGATTTTTCTTTCGTCTTGGCTGGAGAAAGGGATTTGAAGCGATCGTCGTTCATAACTCGATCTCCTAAAAGCAAAATCGTGCATAGAATGTGCTTTGATTTCACGAGTGCCGTATGTGATAGTACTGGTATTGTACGTTGACTCAATGGGGTAATCGTAACGTACGAGTAAGTGATCATATCGAATAAATGAGATGGTATACTGAGTTACTCAGAAACCGGGATAAACACTTCCCTTAGTTTTTGAGGCAGCTAAGGAAGTTTTTTCAATCTAATGTTGCAAGATAAGTTATGCGTTAATTGGTTTCTACCTACCTTTATCAGTCACGCTTTTCAATAATTATACAGTATGTCCCACAAAAACCCGAACCGAGTATTTTTTCTTCGTATCAGTGAGTACCATAAGCACTTAATTTCTAGCAAAATTATTCTTCAAAATACAGCTCACGAGGAATCAACGAGTGTTTATCGTGAAGTATTCTACTGAACAAAAAGTTACAAACAAGTGTTGAAGCCAACATTTCCCATGTCAGACAACTCATTGAAGAAACTACAAAGTATCCTACCGCAGAAATCCTTCAGTTTTATCAAAATCCTCATTTTTGTGCATTGTTCAGAAGGAACTACACTTTTATCCTGACAAAAGTGTCTTTGAACAAAAGCTTTTGGATCAAGATCTCCTCAGACGTTGTGCCTTCTGTCAATGATTCTTGAATCGATCAGAAGAATTTCTCGAGCGCTTAGTTGTTGGAGACGAGGCCTCATTTCATATGAACGGGAAATAAGTAGAAAAATTAATAGATATTATTCTCTAAACAACCATCGTCCTGAAACTGCGGTTTTTGAAGTTCCATTTAGCCGAGAGAAAGTTTCCGTATGGGCTGGTTTGTGTGGCAATAGAATTGTACTTGGACCAATATTCTACGACAATAATCTTACTGGTGAAACTAACTTTCAAATGTTAAATGAAACAGTAATTCTAGGATAGACGTCAGGTCAATTAATGTCTTGCGTTCCATTTTATTTTATTAATAAACAATGATTGTTCATCTTATTCGACTTAATACTGCCTTTTCTATAGGTCAATTCTCAGGGATAATTTTGTTGGGAATTAAATGTTTATGGTGTTCTTATAATGGCATAACTGATACGGAGAAAAAAAATATTCGGTTCGTGTTTTTGTGGGACATACTTTTTTGAAAAAAAATCGCAGCAAATCAAATCGACCATAAATTTGAACAACATCAATATCCAGAGTACGGCTGAAGCCATCAGCAACAAATTTTCTTATCAAGTGGAAGCTTTCGAAAGAAAAACTATCATTAATCAACTTATTGAAGAAACCTTTCACAATGAAAGACAGAATGAGTCAACAAAGGAAAGCAGCAAGAGAGTGAAACAGCAAGTGGAGAATGACGTCACATCCTGCAGTTGCCAGCAATCGATGATGTTGCTGAGCAACAAAAACTATGGCATTACCACGTGTCCATGGCAAAGCAGTGCGAGTATGTAGCATCATCAACAATTTTTCTGATTAAATGAATGCTTTTAGAATAGAAGCTTCGAAAACAACTCATATCTAAATTTACCAAAACCTAAAACAATCCTAAATGGAATTTATCCGATTGTCCCAAAGCTCCAAGAGGTAAGCTACCAAGTTTAAAAACTCGCGGTATTACCGCAAGGCCAGTTAGAGATAAATTAAGTACGAGTGATGCCACCTAACCTAACCTAACCTAACCTAACCTAACCTAAC
>VOMN01024704.1:0-11659 GCA_014899125.1 Orchestia grillus
GCGCGTTTTTAGGTGCTCAGTTTCAAATAGTTCCATCTTTTCCTTGGCGCCAGTGACCACAGCGAAAGTCGCTTAATACTTCTTAGTTTCTCTTCCTTCGCGGTTGTCTGTGAACTTTAATACATACGACTTAGTTTCATCGTATTTAGTATGAATAATTTACAAGGATCTTTGTCCAAGTACCCATGAAGTAACGGATCTTACTAAGTTGTTGCTTGATAGAAGTTATAAGACGAAGATAATTACACAAATCCTTCATGCAAAGCACATTGAAATCAAGTCCTCCTTTATTTAAGGTCACACAAGAAAAGATGGCGAAATTTACCTAGGTCACTCCATTGAAGATGTTTCTTTATCATATCTGCTATCAGAGAAGAAATAACAGCCATTATCACACCTGGGATCACAAGTGTCTGCTATATAATTGCGTACAGGTACGATAGCAGGATTTGGTGGCTCAAAAAAAATGCCCGTCAGTAAAACAAGACAACCACAGAAGAAAATAAATAATTATGTGACATCACGCATTCTTCTTCTGTTCGCAGATTTAAGGTCTACATTGTATGCACTCTTCGCAGGTCAATAAGAATCAAATGAATTTGACCCCCTCAGCAAACCTGTGAAATACAGATGCAATTTTGAGCCGAGTAATCAAAAGTAATCAAGCATATTTTGAGCTCAAAACCTTTCTCTTCAAAACATTTTCAGCTCAAGTTGAGAATACCGCTATGCTCTTAATTCAGAAAATCTACACGTTATTGCCATCTGCACCCGGGAGTTCCAGACGATATTCGTGCCTCGCTGTCACCAAGAACCAGCGGAACGCTCCTCAGTACACGCGCTTCATAACCACAACCAAGCGGTGATCGAAGCGGACGCCATCTGAGTCACTGCAATCTACATGGGCTTTTAATGTTCAATACTTCCACTCCTAAGCCACGACATGAGAATCTCTTTAACAGCTCCAACGGAAAAACAAGATAGAAAGCGGTCGATTCTACCGTACTACCAGTATTTCAGATAAGTTGCATATTATCAATATTGATTAAAAGGGTAAACTGCAATGATAAATAATGAAGAAGAAGAAGAGCGCACCTTTTAATCAACTCCTCACCTTAGAGTAACTTGGAGATAACGCGATAAGCGTTACCTATATAAAGCACTACACTAATGTCATACCAGCATCGAATATCAAAACACTGACTGTCAAAAAAAATTACGGCTGAGCAGCTTCGGTACAAAATCAATACAACTAGCGACAGCAAAAAAATTGTTCTAATAAACGTATCTTGGAAATCCGATTCTGCAAGTTTGTCGACAAAAAATTTCCGTACACAACATCAACAGAAAGGCCATTGTTGAAACGTTCACTGTATACCAAGTAGCCTACTCCCATTCTCAGTGTCGCAAAGGTGCCACATTCAAAGAGGTCTTATTCAGTGTTGATTCCTGAGGACTTAGTTATGAACTTGAACTTCTAGTCCTCACAAGTAAGAGATGTTCGACACTCGGGTAATTATTAGTAATGATGCCCGATTTAAAATTTTGATTTTCAAACGAGAAGAATTTTTTTTGCAAATGATCGATACACACTTGACGTTTACTCGCGCACCCAAAATACCAACTCTAAAAACGTAGCACCCGATTTCAAGATAGAGCTCAGATTCTGTGATCGATTATTCCAATGATATTAGTAGACCTCCCATTAACTGAGCGCACAAGGCATTACCATAACCATGACCTCCCACAACAAAGCCACGCAACACTTCCTAAGCCAAGCAATCGGTGATACCGAGTGAGCATGAGCACCTTTTACTCGGAAAGACCCCGCATGTATCGATGTGAACCATCCCCTGATCCGAACATAGTCACTCCGTCCACACTTCAGAGCGGGGTCCGGCCTCATCAGCAGCACGGCGGAGGAGGATACAAAAGAGACTCAGGGGCTACTGACCCCCACCTCGTGGAGCGGATCACGATGGCAGGGGGAGGCGGAAGGGGAGGAGAGGTTACCGTTTGGTTGTTTGCAGCGACGCGCGACACTCCGTGACAAAGCGGCCTGCTATCCACTAAATGCAAGAAAACATCGACTTTTTATTTGTCATGCGTACACTCCCGCGTTTAATACTTCCGATGAATAAATACTCGACACGTTAACTGCGGCGACGTTTTTGTTCAATTGTTTAATGACCAACCTGTGGGTTACATCGTGGTTAACGAGGCAATTTTCAGTGACACGTCAGATGTAGTAATTTAGGGCGTACGCATAACTCATCCAGTACGCACAGTGCGAAGTCTATCATTTTTCATATGAAATGGTAAAACATGTACTTCACCATAGGACAAGCATTTCCCACGCACACGCAAGCTCTTTCAGTGCGAACTTGAAAGAACACTTTCTCGTGAAAGAAATTCACCAGAAACCCTTCACCAACACAAACGGCACGCATCCGATGCGAAATATTTTTCACCCTTCAAGCGATTAAAGAATTCAATCTAATCTGTAGAGTTGAAATGTCCAATGAGACAGCCCTCAAAAAAGTAACGGAGTGAATCGCTCAACAAGACGCAAGTCGGTCGGATTCTTCCAAGCCTCTACACAATCGTCACACATGACCGTAATGGTCAGGCCTGTTGGCTTCCATCGGTAGTCGATGCGCCGACTAATTTAGTCCGTCAAGAGGTTTGGCAGCCCACAAATTGACCATAAAATATACTCATTCTTACGAGTCGGGCGCATTTTCGACCACTGTGGTGCTGCCAGCCGGGAGTTTTACCACGCTGTGGTATCGGTTATCACGCAACGAAGTTTAAATTGGTTTTCCTTCGATATAACTTCCCGTTCGCAGACTTCGAGATCGCATTTTTTTTCCATGTAGTGACACACTGGTTTTTCGAATCCGTTTTCGTTTCGCTACAGTGAGGGCGGGTAACACGGTACCCGAGACGGTTCGACAAAACGCGAGTTCCTATGAATTCGAACTCACGAGTTAAGGACGGCAATGAAAATAAAACCGACCGGGAACTGCTTTTCTCGCAACATATCACCCATGGAAAGAAATGTGCGCATTTCTGCGTTACGAATTTCAACTTCTTGAATCCACAGGTAAGGGACGTTCACCACTCTGGTATTCATTACTAATCAAGAGTAATTTCAAAAACTGATTTTCACACTAAAAGAAATAAATTGGCAAATTATCGGTGCACAGTTTGCTCTATTTTTTGGCACTTAATTCGTCATTATAGAGCACGGATTTAAGGGCCGCACAGCCCTATGATTACCGCGCTCGTTTTCCAAGCGTCGTGTTGCAGACTCAAAACCGTTAATTTTCAATTTAAAACCGGCGTGGAAACATTTCCATACGTCAAAATCGTTTCATTTTTTCTGTGTGAATGCAAAAGCCAGCACTACGTGCTTCGGGAGAGAATGGGGTCATTTTATGGAAATGAATACGACAGACAACTAGTACAGTGAGAACTAATGCAGCGTATTTCAATTTATAAATTCCCAGGACATATCGTAACTACACACACCTCCGTCTCACGATGCAAAACAAGCCGCATGTACATCTAGAAAAACATTTCATTACAATCAGTGACGTGAAAATAGAACAAGAGACACGTTATCATGGACACCTCAATACGCGCTCTGCTGTCAACAGCACCAAAGCATAACGGGAACATTCAGAAGAGCACAATGGCACTACACTGAGGCGCCTAGGTACACGTTTTTGATCCCTTTGATCACTTTACAGCCTTCAAATCTTTTGCGCAGCCCAGCTCCTCATCTCCTACAGTTAGCCTAGTTCCCTTGGTAATAACGGTTGTCCCCCCGCATACAGCGCATGATCGGTTCCAGCGAACAGCCGCTTTTTAGTCACCCGCATACAGCGATATCAATAAAAGCAAGCATCAAATAGCACATGAAGTATCTGCATTAAGAAACCAAAAAAACGAGCATCAAATAGCACAAAGTATCTGCATAGTAAGAAACCAATAAAGCAAGCATCAAATAGCACATAAAGTATTTGCATAGTAAGGAACCAATAAAGCGAGCATTAACTAACACAGAAAACACCTGCATCGTAAGAAACAAACAGTGAGTGGTAAGACGAAAATTAGGAAGTTTCGAGTGGTTGTTAGCAGAAACCGTTTTAACGCCCTATGCGGGGGAAGACTGAAAATTGCATTGATCAGATAACTAGGAGCGCTTTAATTAATAGTCGATTCGTGAAGATGCTTCACATATGCCAAAAACATATCAACCCAATGGCGACTAGAAGCTCGCATCATTTTTCTAGAGCATGAGAAACCAACAAGTGCTCGAACCTTTGAACTAATATCGCCAAGGAGAACAGCATAACCTAGCGCAATGAAACACAGGACACTAAACTAGAACAGTTCTCAAACTAAACTGAAGTTTCTCAAGAGAAAGTGCTGGAATTAATAAAAGTAAAATGTGAAACCTGATCAGAAGAAAAATTTTTGTAGTTTTCAACACGGAACTGAAGCGTGAACTTGCAGTAAATGAGCAAAATAAAGGACGGCGTAACCCACGTCCAGCGGCAGAACATCAACCCGGTCCGGAAAATTTTGAAACCATCTCCAAACGTCTAGTCTTCGACGTATTTTGGGGCACGTAGGGTATATTGTAGAGGCCGTTTAAACGTAACAAAATATATGGTCCTTATATGAAGGTGTAATTAAATCGGCCCAATTTTTGAAGGACCTATATACAGTTTCGGCGCTTGGGAAGGGTTTCTACTAAACAAATGTATCTTTTACATTCAACAGACGGTGAGCAGGAATCGTCATTATTTATTGATACTCGTACCATGAAGTATTTTAACGCAACCGACTACAGCTTTGTCAGCAGAGAAGAAAATTTCACTTAAAAATGCATACAGAGTTTGGCATGAGACCTAGCACACGTAACACAAAGATGAAGCAGACGGAAAATTCATTTTACAAGGCTGCACTAATTGCTGCCCAGCCTCAACACTCTGTGAACTACGCAGGACTGCCAAAGGAAGACACCTTGTTTTGATCCATCCTTGGTAAATTCAAGTAACGTTGTGCCCGCCATTTTCATAAGCCTCATGTGGCATAAATTCGAGGCACTGAGCAGCACCGCAATATCAGGGTCCAGTAAACACCCTGGTCTCACCGCCGCCAAGCTCATTAACATTCACCGAACGTAACCTTTACTTCCAAAAAGCTCGTGTGCAGGCGCTTACGAGTTTGCACTACAACACTTGGTACATGCCAAATAGCGATTGAGGTAATTAAATCTGAGTATAAGGAGGCCACAGCTCACAAGTTTCAGGCGAGGTTTAGCGTGGCTGTGGCGCAGCAGACTACACGACAGCATTACTTTAACATAATCAACGGACTCGAGGTCTATACTTATTGACGCGCTGCTATTCCTACAGGGTTGCGAGTTAAGAACCTTTTTTCTAGAACCTTTAATTTTAACACGTTTCACCGTTGGGTTTTCAATGCCTTACAACTACGGTGTGGTGAGGGATGTGAGGAATGCGTGGTTTAAACTTTCTTTTCCAAGGGAAGCACTCCCTGGTATCATGAAAATGCCTTCCTGAGCCAAGGTTCGAACCGGGGCCCTCTCGGTTACGAGGCCATCACGCTACCACTACGCCATGGAGTCCACTTAGTACGTTTCAATCAAGTTTAGCGTCTAGTCTGGACCAACTAAACACGATTGGCTGAAAATTTCCAAGCGCGCAAATCCATTACTGTCACGAGACGAGCTTGAATGGGTCGGAGAGAAAAATTTTCCCTATCGAACAGGAATTGTGTCGCTAACCCCCATAAAACTATGGAAAAATAGACTCTCACAAGTCTCCTACTGGAAACCTTCAAAATATACATAGAATATGAAATGAAGTCAACAGATCACAAAACACAGTCAAGGGCAACTCGAGACACCTCTCCAAAGTTTGTACTTTTTTTAAATTTAGTGTACAGCTCATCAGCAACATGAATACACTAGGCTCGCTCCCGTGCACGTTTTAATGCATTCAAGTGAACCCAGTACCTACGCTATGGGTCCTGATGATATTGACAGTTCAGCTTCTTGGAATTTTCCTCGAAAGAAGATAGGGCGACTCGAACCGGGTCACACCGCCGCGTCGCCTTTCAGAAACGTCGAATTTAGTTCTATTTGGCCAAAGGAAGCACTCCATCTGATGTGGAATACGGAACCTCGCAAATACGAAGAAAGCAAGCTATCACTTCCAATCTATTCATAGCGATGTGCAAGGAACGTTATGTGACGGTCAACAAGTCTTATCATACCAGTATAATCTTCAACGCGCGTCCGCCATCTTATCAGCAGTGAAATTAGCCTACGCGTGCACTCTACATTAGAAGAGTAATAAGAAAAACAAAATGAGGTCGCCAAAATAAACGAGATACTCATCCGTGAATTACACTAGCAATCACTTCGCGTCGCTCAATTTTCTCCAATACTACGAAAAATGCAAGGAGCGAGTTTTTCCGAATCGCACTGTACATATATGTAGAGTGCGATCAAACAACCATGCAAGCAAGCAACAATGGGCTTTAATTATTATAATCGCACTATTTTACTATACTATATAATAAAAGCCCATTGTTGCTTGCTTGCATGGTTGGTTGATCGATCCGTCCGTCTCTGCAACGCCTTGGAAGATTTAGATAAAAAATTCCCAAGTTTGCATTCCTAATCAGCGAGACTGTCAGAGAAGGCAGTCCGTATCAGTGATACTGAAAAGAATATTTTTTCATTTCAGAGTTATCGTAAATAAAAGAGCATCTTAACTATTTTTGGCGAGGCGCATCTACTAGTTGATAAATAAGGTACACACATTGAACTGTCTGTGTCTGAAATAAGTCATTAGTGGTTTAATTCCACAGCCAGACTCCAAATTAGCATAAGTGTAAATGGGATACTACTCTCAGGTGCACAACCAGGACATTAGCGTCAGATATGAGTATGGGACATTACTGTCACATGTTTATTATAAGATTTTAGTGTCAAGTGTGTACTTAAAATACCACTGCCTAATGCTACGGTCATGTGCATTTGAGATTTTAGTGTCAGGTGTGCACCTGGAACACTCCTGCCTTCTGTATGTTTAGGGAAATTAGATTCAAAATTGTACCCGGGATACTGCTGTCAGATGCATATCTAGGATGTTAGCGTCAGATGTTAGATAAATACCTCGAATATTAGCTTAAGATGTGTAGCTGAGATACCAATTGTCATACGTATACCTAGGATATTAGCTTAAAATGTGTATAAGGATAAAATTGCCAGATTTGTATCTAGGATATTAGCGTTAGATGAACATCTGGCACATTACTGTCAGATATATACTCAGAATATGAATGTCAGATGTGTATCACGGATACAACTGCCAAACCTAAGATGTTGAGTGTAAATGGGATGTTGGTGACCCGTGTATCAAGGATCGCAGTATCCATACACAGCCCGACATGCACACCGAAAACAAAGAGGCATCACTTATAATGGGACTAATGGCATTTCCTCTGAGCCGCTCGTTATAACGGGCGACGTCGACCTCGGCAGAATAGATAAAGTCACAGGCACCATAACACAGATGGGCTTCACACAACAGGAATTAGAACTTGAACAACGAAAGCTTGATAACCACCGAACAAAAGAAAAACAGGAATTAAAATGCAAGAAAAGTCATCGCCAAGGACAAAAACATTCACATCAAACCAGGGTGGATGGCGACGAATTATAATTATTGTTGCATTTCAATGATGACATCATTTGCAATTGAAGACATCAGAATGTGAAGACATCATTTGCACTAACTAGGCGTAAAACTGGGCGCGAGAAAGTAATTTGACCGCAGAAATAAAGAAGCATTCGGAGATTGTTAACAAAATAATTTTGACGTAAAAGGTTAGTACAACTGGAGTGTACAAATGTTTCTTAAAGGTTCGTCATGATAAAAGTCCGGAAAGATTGAAGACATACCTTACATCCAACAATTAATCAGGCATGAATAATATAATATACTAATGCCGAAGCAATGCTACCTTTTAGAAGCTAACAACACGACACCATTGAATATAATATTCACATGCTTGGTCTAGATTTTTAGTAACGCATTCTGAATGCACTAAATTCGATGACAGGAAAAAGTTTCCCGTCACATTTCAACTCGGATCGGGAAAGCCGAGACACATGAAAAAAACCATCGCTCATGAGCAAAGAGTCGCAAATCTAAAAACGTCGGCATTGCCTATTTTTTTCAGAAAACCAAGAAAAAAGAGGGGAAAGTAAAGGAAGTGGTGCACCGCACCAGAGTGAAGGCGGTATACAGGATACACCGCAGGGGAGCAGCATGACGTCATGCCCTGCTTACGACTCTTCTAGGACGGCTGCTGTCACGTACGTCCTCACCAAACCTTGGTGGTTCTCACCAACTTGTGGCCCGATTACGACCAGGACACAGCTAGAATACATCTCGGTACTCAAGACGAGATGTTACACCCTCGGAAATGCACGCCAAGCCGTCACAAAAACGCTCTTCAGGTTAAAACGTCCAGGGAAAGGATACGATCACCATGGAAAGTGCACGATTTTAAGCACCTAGGAAAAAGACAATTTCAGGCCCGGCACCCCAAGAAGAAAATACGATAAGTTCAAGTGAGTCGAAAAAGAGTGTATATACACACTAACTAAAAATTTCCCTCTCCCAAATGATAACTTAGCTAAAAATGAAAAAGAGCAGCAACGTGTTGGAAAAACTAC
Source organism: Orchestia grillus (assembly GCA_014899125.1). Taxonomy (NCBI): domain Eukaryota; kingdom Metazoa; phylum Arthropoda; class Malacostraca; order Amphipoda; family Talitridae; genus Orchestia; species Orchestia grillus. Next base: position 8,792 of record VOMN01024704.1, read on the forward strand.
ACAAATGAATTCTCCAGACATTTCGACTTGATTAGTTGAACTGAGCTATGTAGCACGTCCAACGGTCCCAACCAGAGAACTCGCAGCGCTGAGGACTCGGGGCAACCACAGCTGAGCGCTGACGTCACGTCACCCGGTGCACACCTCCGTATCACTCCAGCAGATGAATACCGTTATTATTTATAACAATTAACATCAAATTTAATTTAAGCATCAATTTGAGTGCACTTTCATATATAAATTTAAATAATTGAAATTTATATTTAAATAACTTAAATTTAAATTATTTAAATTTACATAATTTAAATTTAAATAAAATTTCAGTTTAATTATTGACGAATACGTTAGAAAATCACTGTCTAAATGCCCATTGTCTTCACCCTGATATAACCCACTTTGAAACAATGCCGACACATTTACAGCATCTATACCACAACCAATATTGATTTCCTATGGCCCACGTGTGGGTATACGCCAGCCAGCACACCAACACTGCCAGCACACACACCACAGGTGCCTTCACGTTATGAACACCACGAGCACCAGTGAGAGAGAAAGAGAGAGAGAGAAGATCAGGCGACAGAGGATCACTGGTGATCCAACAGTGACCGTCTCTTCTTGCCTCCAATCGTGTACAATTTTGAACCAAGCTGGTCAGTCTACAGAAGGAAATGACGTCACACGTTGTTTTCGCTATAGAACGAGCGACGCCAAACTCTCTCTTGGCATTTCAACGAAACGAAGGCGTACAATTTTGAATGGTAACAGAACCACTCCGAACACGAATACGTTGAGCTACAAAGAACACAATGTACTGCGAACATGAGCACATCGTACCGCAAAGAACACAATGTACTGCGAACACGAGCACATCGTACCGCAAAGAACACAATGTACTGCAAACACGAGCACATCGTACCGCAAAGAACACAATGTACAGCGAACATGAGTACATCGCACCATAGACAACTTCGTGCATCGTACGACCGCCGTCGACAATCCCACTCGTCCCACAGTCTTTACCACCAGATAATGGGAACATGGTCCCAATTAATGGTCCCATGTTAATGAGAACACAGCGACGCATTGGACACCGCGCTCGCCTTCTACCGAGCAGATCCTTATTTTAATTCCGAGGCTGATTTTTGAGTAGTAATGGAGAGCCAGAAACGAAGATTACGCTCGGTGTTTCCACCGCACCGATGAACCAACCAATCGTCATTTCAAGGCATTAAAAGGTCAATATGTTACGTCAACTTGATGAGAAGAAAGTTTATTTTTTCCTTCCTTTTTACAGCAAAACCCGACCAGGGCATCACCACCACCACCACAGATGGTGGTGTGGCGCGAGTCCTGCTTTACTTTAGGTGAGTGAATGTACATGATACCACTAGCAGCAGCCTTGCGCCGACTTCACACGTAAGCACGGACACTAGCTAGTATGTAGCCTGCTCTGCACTAGGACACCATCACACCTACAGCAGACGGTGCAGGAATCTTACAAATTTACTGTTACAAGCGGTGCACTGGAAAATCACTACAGCTGGTTCACAGGTCTCCACAGATGGTGCAGGCACCAGCAGCAGCAGCAGCACCACCACCACACCCTAAGTCCAGAAGCACGACACATTTCCTAACCACCACTGCACGCATTCCGCCAGTGCACACGTTGCTGGGACGGACCTTAGGCTCTGGTTTTGGATAATTAAGCAATTTTTCCTCGAGGCAGCCTGCCTTCCTACTACACCTTTCTTGTCAAGGTGACAGTAAGGATCACCCTACCAACGACAACCACGCGCACTATCTTCACACTTCGACCGCCACACGTCAACTGACATACGAAAGCCAGCGGGACCGCCAATTGGCTGTGCCGCACTAGGAAGCCACGGCGGCCATGCATGGCCTTTGGCATATCATTTGAACATACATTGGAGTATGTAAACGGTATTAAGCTTCGCAGCTGATAACGATAAAGAGTACGGGCTCAAAGACGACCAATAATACACATTTAATGAAATGGGAAGCATTCGATAAGCTGGCAACTCAGGAAACGGGGAAACAATGGGAAGAGCAAGATCAGCCGACTGGGGATGGCGGATCATAATTGCAGCAGCGCACAGCCAGTTGCAGCAGCCAGGCTAAGAAGAGAGCACAGAATCCCAGCCACGTCTTCCACGCCACTTTTACTTTTTTCACCCTTTTTGTCCGCTGGATGTTCTCAGCAGTGGCAGCAGCAGCAGCAAGAACCGGTGACGGACGAGTCATTCATCGATGACTAAGAGGAGACATGCACCAGGATCTATGAGAGTTAGCGGTCGAATACAACACAGGTGCCAGAAAACGACGAGAAGGCACCTTCCAATTAACCCTGCAACTGGCAAATAAATGTTGAGATGAGGCTGCATTTCGCTTCGCAAGAAAACGTTAGCTGCAGCCTCATATGTAAACATGCTGTGTAACTGTATTTCTGTATTTAGCTTCTCACGGTGAACTAGCAGCATCCTCGTGAAATTGCACCATCAACTTTCTTTAAACAATTACGGGTTTCAACATCACAATGCGTGAACGTGTATCGCTCAACAACGCCCATTCTAGCTTCATATCGAGTCAATAACTTCCAAAGTCAACCTCAGATTCAAGTGCATGCCACAGATTTTCTCAGCGGTCGAGAGCGTTAAATTCAGCGATAATGCGTTCAGGCGGTGATGTATTGCACTGGACACACAACCGAAGGTATTCTGAGTGGAGACTGTGGCTTAGCCTCAGTAGGGCTACAACGTAAACTATAATATCCAGACTATAAAAGGACACTATCCAGACTATAAAAGGACCAGAGGTGGGCAGTAGCGCGCTACATGTAGCGGCCGC
>VOMN01024713.1:0-32319 GCA_014899125.1 Orchestia grillus
ACCTTTTTTTCTGCCCTGTAGTCTATCTGCTCGGAACATACTTCCATATTTTGGAGTCTCTCTAGTGTAAAAATCCGTATTTCAGAGTCTCTCTAGTGCAAACTTCCATATTTTGGAGTCTCTCTAGTGCATACTTCAATACTGCATTCTCCTAGAGCGGTTTAGTGCACAATTTTAGTGCGGTCTCTCTAGTGCATGCTTTCATGTTTTCTCAAGTAAAAGCTGTGCAACAGCAGTCGTCTCCCGCATAAACCACGAGATCGGTTCCTCCAAACAAGCGCTCTATTTTTTATTGGCTTCTTGTGGCCCGCTTTATTTTCTTCATATGACAAAGATACTCTCCGTGCTGTTTGGAGGCTGCTCTACTTAATACCGAAGCATTTTTCCTTCATTTCATCCATTTTCTTGAATGATGTCAAATTAGTCAGAGGTGTTGCTGCAATCGCACAACAGTAGACTTTGACTGAGATTAGAGAGAAAAAAGTTCATGCTCAGAGAAACTTCGCGTACTGCAAAGATTAAGAATCCTCAGTCGATAATAAACTTTTGGTTTTCGATTAAAAAAAACACATTTTTAGAAATTGAGTCGACAAAAGTTTTTTTTGAGAGGATCATTTAAAAAAATATGCCAAAACAAACTAGTGGATCAAGAGGGCTGCATACGCACAGGTACCGTGTTGCATTCGCAACTGGGAAGTAAAGGTTCGTTCCCGGCCGGGGCCAACTCATTTTCATGGAACCACGGAGTGCTTCCCTTGGAAAAGGAAGCTTAAATCTGACATTCCTGACATCACTCGAGTGTCAATAGTTATAATGCATTGAAAACCCAACGATTTGCAACATGTCAACTGCGTAGGAATTAATGGGAAAAAATAAAGTCTCTGTGCGGGGCACAACTACAAAACGGTTGCTTGCTGGAACTGATCTAGCGCTGCATACGGGAGACGAATGGACTACAACGGGCTGCGAGATTGCTTTGGTCATACATCAGCAGGGTATAAAATGAGTTTACTACCTTAAGAAGAGGCGCCTCATGTGCTCCGGCTCATGAACTCATGCTTTTGAACTTTCGCAACGTGAACTTTTGCGTTTGAGGTTTGTTCATTTTATGGACTGTCACTTGAAGCGCCTCTGCGGCCTTCATATTTGCGTAGAAGTTTCACCTTGACTCGACGGTTCCGAATTTTAACGCGAGCCAGTTTCCAGCAGCAACGCGCGTAGGCTGTGATGCGCCGACGCGGTACCGTGGATCTCCACCTACTAAAGCAAGAAGTCATAGGGAATAACGAAGGGCAGAAGCACCACTAAAATTTGCTCTTCATTAGTTTTTTTCTTACACGTGAATATGACTGATATAACCTCGTGGCTAATTCGCTCCGACAATATTACATGAAAGAAGTGCAGGATTCAAAAATTCTCCTACGATGCGGCTGCCTGGATACATAATATCCGTGTGTTGCTAGCGTATTTTTAATACAAATCAAACTATACCCATGTACATGTATAGGTGCAGACACTGATATGCTCTCACTTTCAATAAATTTGTGAAATGAGCAACGCAAAACCTTATGAAAACATTGAATTAGCGAATGATAGAAACATACAAGAATAGTGACGTGGATGTAATGTGTGAATATCATGTAATGTTTCAACTATCGTCGCTCAAATAAAATCGATGTGTTCATAACGCACAGGACTTTATTTCGTATGTTCTTTCGCAACTGAGCGCAGCGCAATAAAAAACCAACATTGTTTCGCTATCACAACTTGCTACACTCCGAATAATTCGATCATAACGGCTGTAAGATCGCTGCAAACCAACTTCATCATGGCCTCAACATCAGGATCCCTTAGATCTATTTGAACGTCCTACACGCAGTGGTCAGAATACCAAATGGTTACGGCCGTATCATCGAGATACCGTAACAAGATCGAAGTCATGAGTACCTTGGATACCTTGGAGATGTTTCGGCCATCACGCTTCGGCCACACTGGGGTGCCGCCGCACCCCAGTACAGGCAGAGACACTCACACTATTGCGTGGACGACGCAGTGGCACAAGTGGCAGCAAGGCCTCCAAGCCCACCCACTTATTGGAACTAAATAAAGTACTAAATACTACACAGTTAACGTGCTGTGACTTCGCAGGCCGTTGCTAGCCGCTTCCAGGTAATGCTGTGATCGGTGGTGTTTATGCAACACCGTGCAGCCGCCAATGAGTGCTCTTCCTATACCTGTACATGATAACCAGAGTCCTGTAACTCCGTCTGTATATATTGCCCTGAGATCCGTCAGTGCTTCATGTGGACCTTCCAAGTTTCCCTCAGGGACAGAAAAATGTTTTAATATATGAAAATGAAATGAAATGTTTTATGAAATAAATAAAATGAATTTTTTTATTTTTATGAAATGAATGAAAATGTTTTAATATATTAGAAAGTATAGTACTTGAAGTTGACATACTTGATTTTGCTTATCCGTTGCAGCAGTTCTGACTCTAACTTTTGAAATGAAACCGTGATCAAGTCTGAAAGCCCCCACAATTACGAGCATCATGTACTATAATTCTAGTGTACGTGTTATCGTCGCAGTAGTTACGCACACGATTTTTTCAAGGAATTCAAACCCCTTTGTGCGTTACCTGGAGTACGTTCTCCCTTACCCGCTGTTTTGATGCGCTTTGAGAGCACGAGGGGAAATCGAGCGTTCGGCTGGCGGTACGCGATGAAAAGTGAACGTCTGAATATTGTTTTCAAGGTTACTTCGTAGTCCTGGGTGTTTTATCATTTTTTTCGGTACGAATAAATGATTTTCTAATTTTTGTTTTACAAACTGCCCCCATTGCCTGTTCATTTTGGTGGCCCAGTGATATAATTCACCATGATGAGACAACAATACGTTCTCCTTCCCTCGAATGTTGCACTTTGTCAATAGGGAAGAACGTTTCTTTCCTCTTCGAAAAAGTGCAATTGCAGGGAAAATCAGAAATGCCTCAACGCTGTTCATAGCCGGGCCATGGTTAGGCTGTGTTATTTCTTTAAAGAAAAACTTCTTTTAGCCCCGACAAGCTACATCTGAAGTCAATTGGAACTTTTTTTAGGAAAATCAAAGTAAAAGATTGAAGCGAAGGGAAAAGACAGACAATTTTGACGGTGCAAAATTAGTTAAATAGATCATTAAGGAATGGCCGTTCACGTCGGGTGTTCCTTGATACGTGGCAGCTGGCAGACGAATGGCTGGAGACGATGGATTTTTGAATTCATTTCTCTCACGAAATTGAATCTTGCAATTTAATAGTGCGACATGATTTATTTTTTACGACACACGTGTGATTACGGCAGTGACAGGGTTATTTTACCACACATGTGTGATTGCACACGAAGGTAATTAGCCGGGCATGTATGACTGCACGTACGGATATTTCATCCCACAAATATGACTCGAGTGGTCCCAGGATGAACAAGAAAACACGTGACGCGGTCCATAAACTGCTGGAGTTCACGGCGCTGGCGGCACTCGAGTGCCGGCCGCGTGTTGCCACCGCTGAGGTCGGCGGGAGCTGGGCGCTCTTCACACTTGGCGGGCACTAGGGGCGGCTCAGGAGGCGAGGTTATGAACTTTCTGGGGTAATGACCCCACTCTAAAACCTTGGCAGTGTTAGTTCTTCAAGAAAATTTCTTTAAAATGTTAGAATTGATTGGAAATATTCATGTGTGCTAAAAAATTTATGATTCCGTGCAAAGATTAAAAATTTTATGATTGCTTGGTATTACATCGGCCAGTTTTATGAGGCTGGTGTTAGCCTCTCGACCAAACCTAAACGCAGGCTTATTGCAAAAACAATTTGGTCCTTATAAGGTTGATTATATGTCATGTTTTGACAATTTTGTTTCAATTATGATTGTTTCTATACAACTACAGCCTTGAAAAAAAGCATCCACAAAGCTTCGCCACCTGACCTTGAGAAACATGACCGTTAATGGACACCTTTCAAGACGCAAAGCTTGGCTAAAATCTCAGACGGAGGCGGTGGTACTGCAGGCAAATAATATTCTTGAATTACTTGGAAAACTCCCCTCACTCTCAAACTCCGGCGGCAGTTACCGCCTCTACAGCCAGGCCTCTATCCTCTGTTGTATGAGAGAGTCCCTTTGTCCAGAGGGTGAGTGCTGGTATGATGATGTTGATGTACGCCGTCTCTCACCAAACTTGCATGATCTGAATGAATAATGAATAATATTCGTAGCATGAACTTTCTACACTATCGTGAAGTTCCAGCTCAACATAAATTTTATGTAGTAACTCATTAAAAACTTCCAACACTGTCATGAGCCCTTCAAAATAAATATTTCCAGTGTTAGAAAATAGACTGAGATAGCACCCCTTTCGACCAGCTTTCTACAGGCACTGGGAGCGTGTTCCAGAGCGCAGCTTTAAAAATCTACCAAAAAGTTTTTGATGTCATAACTGCCAAAGCTGCCACTGTTGATGTATGTATGTGCAGTAAGTAGGCAACAGTTGCAATGTACACATACACTGGACCAACAGCTGCAGCGGGTGTACGCGAGCCGTGCTCTAGGTCCCCCTTGATTGCCAATATCCTCAGCGCGCACAGCTGCGGCCCTGGGCCTGTGCAAGGCGTAAGCAAAAACTATGTACGTACGTTGACTTCGAGTTTTAATGCTTGTATCTATGATACCTCGTTGTTCTACAGAGTGGGCCATAAGTAAGGTACCCTCACCCACGGCGGTAGCACTGATACGCTGAAAAAGCTCTGCACCCATTGTGGTACTAGTGATGTAATAATTTTGAGAGGAGGTCGTACTTATGGCCCACCCTGTACAACGGCGCTCAATTTATTCCATCGATCGGAGTGAACCGCGTTAATGTTAATTGGTGTTATAAGAAAAATGTCATCAGAAAAAGTCCCCATGCCGTCAAAAAATGCTGCTTTGTTGATTATTTGACTATGGACTCTTTCACTGGTGGTGAGACGACTTTCTAGTGCCCCTTGAAGAGCTCGGAATGAATGCAGCCACTAGAATTTGTTATATTTTTAAAGAATAATATAAAATGAATGCTTCAAGAAAGATCGTAAGAATTTTTAGAAGAAGTTACTTTATTTATTTGAGGCCATATGGGTATGATTTTGTTAACGATTTTTGTTGTTCAAAACTTGTTAAGTACAGAGACTGGAAATATGATTAAGATTGAAATGTGACCAATAAGCAAAATCAAAACTGAAAAATAAATAATTTGTGAGCTGTATTTTCGTTATAATAAATTGATTTGTCTTTTATTTACCTTTTAAACGAATTTATAATTTTTCCGAAATATGCGACTTAAAAGATACAGATATATTAATCTAATACAATATTTATTAACATAGACAACTTGAATTTATAATCCTAATTCAAATTTCATAGAGCCAATTTTAATTTTGCAGTGATTTTTCGAACCAAAATGACCAATTTCAATTTTAACTGAACAGATCATGTTGTAGGTAGTACAGTGAGTGTAATAAATATCCAATATATGGTCAAAAGTAATATACCATAGCTATGCAACAGCAAAGCAATCGAAAATTGAACATCAATTATTCATCAATTGTGCGCAGATTATTAAATCAGTAGAAGAAAACACAAATCGTAAAGTATCTGTCTAAATCCCCGTCAATGTCTGAGAACTGCATGAGGAGGTCATCGTTCAACGCTCCAATTCTAATACGGCGAAGACTAAAGAATTGCCAGAAAGGGCCACAGAAGTACTTGTTCAGTCACACAAAAATGGCTTGAGCTAAAGAAAAACTTCATCTACGCTAAAAATACCATTTTGAACAACTGGGGACACCATTCGGTGGTTCGTGTCATATTAGTCCACTACAACACGACCACGTTCTGGGAGTCCATTTAAAATTTCAAACAGTGCGGCTAAGTACGGAGTCAGAAAGTACGGAAGAATTTTGGAGTGACTCGATCTGAATTTCAAAATGATATGTAAGCGGCGGGCACAAATGTGTATAAAAATATAATTTGAGCAGTTCTTAGGGACTAGGGATTCCGTTCTCGAATGACAAGAAAAGCAACTTTGTTGAAACCAATTCATGTCAGAATTATTATTCAGCGAAGTAGTATTCAGCGTACAAAAATACGTAAGATGCTTAATTTTTCATTAATTTTGCTGTTGTGGAACTATGGTAGATAAACTTCTAACTTTGTATCTGATGTTTATTGCACACGCTGTATGTAGTTAGGAGTAATTAGTGTTGGCATTATTGCCAGTGACATTTATTCTTGATTAGTATTAACTTGAGTTTCAGTAATCTCAAATTTGTGCTGATTTGAGAGTAAGGAATATCTCAAGTCTGTTAACTTGAGAATCAGTAACCTCTGATCAATGTTAACTTGAGTGTCAGGGAACTCTAATTAGTGTTAACTTGAGATCCAACAATCTCATATTGGAATTAACTGGAGTGTAGTGATCTGGTAACAATCGCTAGAGCGCATAGGACCCGCTGAGTCATTTTTGGCAAGCTGGAGCAAAAGTTGAAACGATAAATTCACTGAACGATATAAAATTGAGATGCATATTCATTGTTTATCTTAAATCACGTTTTGTTAATGGGCTTTTATAACAACTCGGATCTACAAATTGAGTCTCTATGTTATTACTGAATAGCTCGCACGTGGCGAGCAAACAAGCAAGCGAAATTTTGCACTTTTAGTAGACGATAAATGACTTGAGAGCCCGAGCGACTTAAAGTTATTTACAGTTTAAGTTGAATTCCCGTAAGATCAGTCCCCTTTCAACTCTCGGAAAAGAAAGAAAGGCGCAGAAATGATCGCTTATCTCGAAATAACTTTGGCGCTTGTCACGTGGACAATCAGCTCACCGCCATGAAGAATTCGATGCTAAAATCAAATGTGCAAATCTCACTCAAACATTGAACTGGGATTTTTAAATTGGGGGCTGATCACTCGCCGTGGTGTGATGATAATCGTCAAAATCTAAATTAGTTTACGTACATGTTTGTAGAATACTTCCTCACACATATTAAAATGGAAAATTTTATTTGAAAGGCAGTTTACGAAATGGAATTGAATGAAATTGAATATGTTTCTAATTTTGTAGAATGAAATATTGATGATCTAAAGTAAAGTAGTGCTGCAATAAAACTACTATAGTTACGCTACATCGCCTGATTTTGGAGAAATTTTTATCAATATTACCACCCCCAGCTTAACGCGTATGAATTCTTGCAAAACAACGTTAAGAGAAATGAGTGGGACATGATGGTGCATATGAACACCGAAAATTCAAAGCGAAGGCCTTCTTACATAAATCGAAACTTATCTTGTTTCACATCCCCCAGCTCTTCAACGACGTTCACTTCAACGACTTCAGCATCACACTCACACCATGGAAGTTAAATCTCTTAACAACAGAGATTCGTAAAACACCGTACAAAAGCAGAAAGTTACGTCTCGTTCATTTTTAAGTCTGAATTGTAGTGAAGTGTGTGTAAATGTAATAATTACATGTCAGAGAAATGAGCACATTTCTAGGGGAAATTTCCTGACGTAGTGAATCATTGTGCCGCCACCGCGGACACCGGCGGTGATCAGAAAGACAGACAGACTGCGGCGGCTAATCAATCAAACCTCGGCTGTCAATTTGCTAAGAGACCGCTGCCGCCCAGGCCTGGTCTTCCTGCAACGTGACGGGAGTTGTTGGTGACGCTGGGGCTGTGTACTTGTAACACTCGTGCTCTGTGTACTTGTAACGCTGGTGCTCTGTGTACTTGTAACGCTGGTGCTCTGTGTACTTGTAATCCTCGTGCTCTGTGTACTTGTAACGCTCGTGCTCTGTGTACTTGTAACGCTCGTGCTCTGTGTACTCGTAACACAGATACTGTAGTTTGTGTGAGTAACGCTGGTGCTCTGTGTACTTGTAACGCTGGTGCTCTGTGTACTTGTACCGCTGGTGCTCTGTGTACTTATAGCACTCTTGCTCTGTGCACTTGTAACGCTCGTGCTCTGTGTACATGTAACGCTCGTGCTCTGTGTGTAGTTTGTGTGAGTAATGCTGGTGTTCTGTGTACCTGTAATGCTGGTACTCTATGTACCTGTAATGCTAGTGCTGTGTGTAGTTTGTGTGTAACCCTGGTGCTGTGTATAGTTTGTAACGCTGTTGCTGAATGTACTTCGAAACGATGGTGCTGTGTGTATTTTGTTGTAACCAAAGGTACGAAAAATCTATCACAAAAAAGGTTTAAATTTTCTTTTGATTCTCCATTCTATTGCTCAACGAATTAAAATGTAATTTTTCTACTAATTTCATGAGAAATAATATAATTTTGCAGCGATACTCCACGAGCTGTCATATACACATGATGGTGATAAGATTCTAGTGTATGTACATACTTTACAAATTGTATTTAACGATAGAAAATAATGATATTTTCATCACACTGAACGTAAGTCACATTTTGTTATGGTATAAAAAATGATGAATCACTGCTAGTTGTCTTAACGATCCGGCAAACCTCATATTCAGTATATACGAGCGCATTAGGGTATATTTTTCACACATCCAGGACGTCAAAAAAGTATTACCACTCTGCAATACTTTGTTGAAAGTATTACCATTCCGTACCTCTTTATTAGATAATGACTTTTGTCAACAGTAATTCGAAAAGTTAAAAGTTATTCTACCCGAAAAATAACAGAAGCCTTTTGTTCTCTTAACCAATAAATTAAAGCTATTAACAGACACATTGAGGTATCACGATAAATTATGCCAACAGTTAAAAAACATTTCACATGAGCTCAGCCATCCATATTCTCTAAATCTAACCACTTCTAAAATCCTAATCGAGCAAAAATTCTAAAAAATTAATTTATTTATGGTATTTATGATACGCTGTGTGACCGCTTAGATCGCAGTTCTCGAATTACATACATTGCTCGGAAGACGGCAAGAGCCATAGTTCGCCAAAAGCTCATCCCTCCAAAAAATTGTCGTTGATTGGGTCGTCCAAAAAGAAAATTCTCGACAACGTAATCACCAGAACGTCTAATACATATTTCCCAAAGATAACTTTGTATATGTTCAGAAAAACTTCAACCGTTCGACAGAGTAAGTAAAAACCAACGGTCACGCATTTCAAGACAAGTTCAAGAAATTGAAAAGTTGAGGATATAACGGTCGCACCTTCTAGACTAAATCTAGGGAGAAAGAGAGATGGATAGCTCCGAGAAAAACAGGCACAGCGTGTAGTTGTTGGGCGAGAAAACAACTTATCACGTTATTTACAAAACTGTTAAGTCGGCAGAAGCAGAAGGTGCTCGAAAGGTAAGAGGGACATCGAAAGCATAGAGAGGGGAGTCTGGCCATTGTGAGGACATCCGGGAAGACTTGCTCGATGTGAGGGACTACCCTAACATTGTGGTTGGTTTTTGAAGGTAGTCAAGGCGGGCAGCAAGAATTGAGGATTCTAACTTATTTCAAAGTGACGTCGAACAGATCAGTTGGGCAAGAACACGGCGCGGTTATTGTGTTAGATACGCTGGAAAAGTCAACAGGAAGGCCCTGAGTCAAGAGCAGGTGAAATGTCTATGAAAGTGTATTAAAATTGAGCCGAGGGTGAGTTTATTAAAGGGAGAAAATTCAAATATAAATGCGTGAAAGTTCTGGTATATTGACGTATTTAAAGTTAAAACAATTACTCAGTAATTTTTTTATTTTTTTCTACAAAGGTTTTCAGTTATTTACAGGAGAACAAGATTTTTCAGATCGTATTATAAAAAAACAGATGGAAGCCGTCTGCTGCTTTGAGGGAAGGGAGAAGTTTATGTACGTTTTGTATTGATTTTAAAATGATATGATTAATAATGAGGGCATTGAACTCTGCCAACTTGGCATGTGAAATATTTTAGTTAAAGCTGTGGCCGGAGGGATTACAAAACCCTTTATTTGGCAAATCTGGAGGGGTCCCGTACTACCGTACATACTCGAAGAACGAATCTCATGTTAAATTTCAACTCAGCAAAAGCCTTGAAATTCCAACATAGTGATATGACACTGAAATGCTCAGGAACTGGAGGCGTTGCGACGACCTGTGTTGAATATGCGTAATAGAGTGAGCCGTCTGATACACCCAACTTGTTGCAATTGGACCAATAGCAATCCTCGCTTAAGCCGAGCGTTCATTGTGTCCAATTGGCGACTACCTCAGTGTCAATGTTCTGATTAATGCGGCGTCCTCGTGGATCGAAATGAATATACGCATTGATGTCTCCACTCGTTGAATGTATTTTGTAACGGCTTGGAAATAAGCTGGTTGAGTCGTAATTGGGTTGTGATCCTTAAAGCTTTTTAGCAGTCTGAAGTTTAATTCATGCCATTAATCTTAAATCTATAATCTAGGCAACTCAAATGCACGTTGTTCAGCCTATTTCGAGTCCCATAACCTGGCAGTTAAGGAGGACTCCTTGAGAGAGAAGAGAGCCAAACAGAAGAGGGACAACTCTGTGGGAGACACGGTGAGGTATCTGCAACACGTGTTAGTATTAACTATATTAACGATAGCTATTAGTATTGGTGCATGTCTCGTCCGTGTAGGTATGGTGGTTGTAATTTTTCATTATATGTGTTGTATGCAGGGAAATGCCAAAGCCTTTTGTGCAAGTTGTTATATTGACGAGTTGTGTGACTGATTGATTAATTGTTTATTCGACGAGTGGTTAAGTATTATTAACAGGCTCGGGCCCAATCCATCCCACTAGGCAAAAGCGAGATGCTTTTCTAAGGAAGGTCGGTCGCTCGTCACAATTTATAATTGCCTTCATAACATCTTGTTCGCACCTACCTAGTCTTGCTGAAAAATTTCCTCAGGAGGTTGATTAAGAACAACATCAATCAACAGAGCTCACGCAGTCTCAATAATTTTTTCAAAGCTGCAACCAAATAGTTAAAAACACAATTTTATTGCTTTAAAAACATAAAAGCATATTTTATTACAAGCGTTAAAAACAAGGATCTGGCAACAGGTCAAAAACAAGGCTCCGACCTGTCAGCAATTTACACCAAAGCAAATATCCACAACCAATGATTTTTTTGGACGCTTCGAGGGGCGCATACGATGCTGCACGGCCGAGCGAAAGAGCTGCAAGAGATGCTCTAGCGTCCCAGGAAACGTACTTGAATATCTTGACAGTGTTTGGGCCTCTATGCTCTGGCCACACTGGAGTGCCGCCGGTTTGTGTGCATGGTGTCCCTAAACATATCTGCAAGCTGTTGAATGATGCCGTTTCCCTCTGCCGTCTGATGGTAGTGAGGCAAGGGAGGCTGCAACATAAAAGATAACCCCAGACGTTACATCCCAGCCTCTTCACAGAGGCACACCCGATCACACGAGTTAGGATTTGCACGCATATGTTTGGTGGCCAGATGTCTTGCTATTGGATGAACAGTTCAGTTTTTGAGTTATCTCACATCTGTTTTTCTATCTCGACCTTTGAGGGTGTTTTTTTACATCACACGATTTTGTGCTTTTCTGCTCTAATCATGTGAACATGTTAGGTTAAAAGTGAGTGATGGCAAAAAGTTTTGAAAATGTTCTTTTCGAACATGGGGCAAAAGTCACTCAAACTTATTGGATCTTGCAATCCTAAATTTGATTACAAAGATGCATTGCACTGTACAAGTTAAATCAAACTTCATTTTCAAACTCCAAATATGGTGTACTTTAAGTTTAAAAATACCAGAAAAATTCCTAACCAAACAAATTAAAGCAAACGAGAGTTCTAAAAACATAGTGTTTTCAAGTGTGTGATGCTTTGCAATACGTGTGAGTCAACTCTGCAACATCGTTAAATTTTTCCCGGATTCTATATATTTAGCCCCTTATTCAACACTTTTTAAGTGCAAATGTTCACACTCTTCTGAGTGCTAGAACACGCCTTCCATGCTCTACCCTAAACCAAAATGGCCTCATTTTTCGAAAGACGCGAGACGGTGCACGCGCTCCTTCAGCCCTGCCAAATCAATGCACTCCGCAAGTTTTTGGCGGATGAAAATCATTTCTTTTGGCCGCGTTGTAGACACGAACAAGAGCACAAGAAAAGCCAGGGCCGATACCGAGCGCGCACAAAGGCACATCACGCCTTTCAAAGGACGCCAAACCTGCGGCCGCTCCAGCTTTCGAAGACCTTCATTTCTTAGCATGTGAGTATTTTTTCTTTCTCTGCATTTCTGGGCAAGAAGAAAGGAAGAGCGAAGGAAACACTGAAAAGAATAAGGAAACACCAGCAGCAGCATGAGCTTATGAAGCGATAAAGGTCGTTGGCAAGATTAGTTCATATTGTGGTGCGCCCGTCACGCCATCTCGTGGGCGTTTGTCCACTTCAGCTTATGTCTTCGCCGACAACATCATTAAGAGAAGTGCTTTCTTCGCTGGCTGAGCAGCGGTCGCCAGCGAAAAACGACGCAGACCGTCTCTTTCCGCCCAGAATAAACTAAGAAGACGGATACTCTGACACGCGGCGACGACCGGAGACATAGACCACTCGGCCTGAATTTTCTCGCGTAAAAAATTGCTATTTGCTCCTAAGGTTTACTGAAACACCTCCCAATGTTGGATTTTAACCACCCGCTGAGATAGGGAAAGATAAATCCACATTAGGTATAACCAATGATTTTAAGATAACTGCTGTAGCGCTAATGAATAACAGTCATGAGGTAAATAAAGAACGTATGTCCTAGACAATCGCTCAAAGGTGATGGCGATTTCGAGGTTTACCTTCGAAAATGATCGTTTCAGATTCTGTTCATTGGCACCTACAAGTAAGTTTTGTGCCCCTAGTCGGCCTCTGCCTTTACCCCCAATTTGCAAGATCTTTGGTGGTTGTCGTACATCAGATCTGGTGCGTTGAAGCGATTAATTTTTACTGCTGATATTTCCACCACATTCTATTCAAAATAATCCACGTGGTTAGCGTTTCGAGGGCTACGAGGACTAATGTCCACAGTTGCGAAGTTAATAAAGTTTCCAATGAGGTACTCCTGTTTCCTATTTTTTTAAGATGTCAAGTTAGAACTATAAATATTGACTTCTTCTCAGATTCAGCTTTGCTTTTTCAGAGTTCGTAGGAGCTCCCAATAAGTGACCTCGAATCCCTCAGGGACTCCCGAAAAAGTAAACCGCATAAAGTGCGTGCAGTATATAGTAAGCAGAAGACTTCGTCAGTGTACATTATGGGAAAATCCGTAGGTCTTAAACCAAACTATGTACCTGTTCAATGCCGACACTATTGTTGAAAAAATTATTCGGTGGCTTGCTACAATTAGAGGTATCGTTTCTTTCTACGTACACCATAGTTTATAATTCACCATATGGCAGATGGCTTAACATTCAGTTCAATTCTAAACAATATTACCTGCCTGACAAAAGACTAAATCGATTGGGAGACTTCTGTAGGTTTTAGAGCAAAAATGTTTTCTGTGTATTCTTGCTCTAACGTGCGATCTGTAAATAGAAATAATGATATCAATTTGTTCTGAATTCCAAATAGTGACGGTTACTTCGGTTCAATTTTTCCCATATCTACGCTCTCAGTTTTGGCTCATAAGAGTCTCACTGATCAGGACGCTCTCGATTTTGAGCGGCAGAGATCTCACTGATCACTCAGATCTCAGTTCTCACTCCCAACGGTGACGCGCATCTGCAGCTCAGGCAACTTTCATGAAGTTTCCCAGCGACCAGAAAAGGTGCCGCAGCAAAAACTCTACTTTTCTACAGGTCAGGTTCACTGGGATATTTATGGGCGGCGGCGGGGAAATTTAGTGATGTTATTGTAGCAGGACCGGTCAGTAGATCTTCTGTGGTCCTTTTTTTGCTCAACGCCTGCGGAATGAATCGCTCGAAAAAGAAGCAAAAAAGTTGCGGAAGAGTCCAGCTGATCCGCGCTTAGACAGCAACAGGCACGAGGGAATATCATTAGAGCCTTAGGATGTTCAGGTGGCTATTGTTTCAGCGAAAAGCTGAACCAATCAACACTAAGAAGTCTATATTCACAGACTGGTTTTGAAGTAACTTCTAGGTGTCCATAAAATAAACTCTGTAATGAGTAGCCCAAAAGGTGCAAAAAACAATAATTATAAAGTCCTCTTTTGAAACTGTAGTGTCCTTGATAATGCCCACCAATTCTGTCTATTCGAGAGAAATCAACATTGAATTGTATGAATTAGATTCGTTAATACTGAAATTAAAATTACGGGCGCCGGTTATAGGCTAAAAATCATAGAATACTGATTTTATTCATGACACTATTTATTCTTTTTCTGTTCTCTACATCTGTACGATAAATGAGTTATCAGAGTAAGTTAAACTTGAGTGTGGAACACCGTAGACTTACTCTAGGGGTGTAGTGGTCGGCTTACTTATGCACTTATGCTCGCATGTGTCACTTGCCTTTGAAGTCACATGCCTCAGGAAAATGCGTCATGTGACACTGTCGTGTGTTTGTTATTAAGTTTCTGACTTCATATAATAAGTTACAGGGTACTGTAGTTACACGCTAAGCATAACTTTCATCAGGTGTTAGATTAGCAGGCCAAAGTGATGAGGTATAAGGTCCCTCATAACAGCCTAACAGTAGGAACAACGTAGTAAAAAGAAATGGAATTAATTTTCCACGCAATGGAGTGGATGAAAATCAACCCGGGATAAATGTGCACAGATCCGACAGGCTTTGGCCGGTCGCGAAGTGGTGCCGACAACTTCTGTGCAAGTCGGCGTTAAGTCTTCGGCGGCAGGATGAGCTTTCCAGAGGCGATCTAACTTTGCCGGTATTAAGGAAAAACTTTTCCGGAGATATTGTGATGATTGCAGTCAACGCAAGTTCACTACAGCTAGTCAGGTGAGTTAACATTCTTCTTCAATAGTTCTCATACATTTTTATTTAGTCCCAATGAGGTATAGACTCCTGAGCGGCACTGAAATATTCTACGCAAAAGACTAGGCGGAACGCAGGCAAAGAGGCACATTGCTCGCTGGAACGATTCAGGGCTCTTGCTCTGCACCGACCAGAGGCAGGCAGCTCGGAATCTCTCTTCTGCAAGAAAATCCATCGTCCCGCGAAACGAAAGATATCTACCCTGATAAATTCAAACCTACTGTAGAAGTAAGAGCATTTATACCGTAACTGGAGTATTTCCAACCCTATGCGATTCAAAATCAGGCGCTAAGCAATCACCGAACGACGTTTGAGTAATTAAGCATTTAGCTACAAAAATAACAAATTAAAATGGTTTTGCACCCTTTAATTCATGTCGTCCCCCAGAGCTGTGTAAAACAAATGATTTGGATTTTGAGCTATGGTTCTATCATTCATTTTTTGACTTCCATCTACAAAGCGCATTCAAGAACCATCAAGTAAATGGTGAAAAGGCTCGAGTAAGAGGGAACAGTAGAAAATGAAATAGAATCATGATGTCATATGAGAAAAAAATATCATATGAACGCGGCTGATGAACTCATCCAGGAAAGATCCAACGCGTTGCATGAAATGCTTGGCACGCGTGAGAAGAGCTCTGGAGAGATGACGGTCCAGCGAGCTGTGGAATAAGACTCGACATTGAAGTCGTTGCGCCTTGTTGTTACAGGGCCGAATGTTGGACGGGTAAAGAGGGGTCAGCTCATGAGGACAAAGGGAATGATCACCATAGAACAATGCCTCGCAAGGATAAGAAGAATTTTCGACACAATGCGTGCACGAATAAACGCAACAGCAACATTCTGGCTTTAGATCCTCGGGAGCGAGACAAAATGAGTATTTTCATTCATTGAAAATTCCATCCCGATGATTATTCAGGTTAGTTTGGATATTAATCTGCATATGTCTACTAACAATAAGGTTCACTTGAGCTAAAAATGTCAAAAGCTACCATTAAGAAAGGCTTACTCATCTTTGAGAGCTTACGATTTACAGTTTCGTGGAAAATTTCTCAGCCACGCCCAACATTTTTGTTTATTTCTGGTACAAACACACAAGCTAAGCGTGTAGGAATCTCTGCCCTATTACCGAATGATCGCAGACTTGCTAATATTAGGGAGTCGTAAGTGACACGTTCGGGAACAGTGAAAATTCAATGTTCCCTTTACCACACTTGACATAACCTAATACTTTAAGCAAAATCATAACCCACCCTGTGATGGACCTAAAAACACCTAATCCTGTAAACAGATCCATAATAAACTAACCCTGTAATGGATGTAACCTAACCTAATCCCGTAAAAAAATCATAACCTTACTTTAAAGGCCAAACATAATCTATGCATTGCTCTAAAGAAGCTTCGTATAACCTGATTCTTTAATTGACATGACATAACCTATTTCTGTAAATGGACCTGTGTTAACCTAATCCTGTATGGATACTGACCTAACAAAACTTATCCCCGTAAGAAGACCTATTTTGCACCAGTCCTGCATTGTATAATACATTGACTTAAAATAACACAACCCTATAAACACCCTAAGGTACCCTAACCTGCCCCACATCTCGCAGCACTTTCCGTGCGACACCTTTTCTGCTGCCCATTTAAGAGCCCTGCGTTACAGCCTCTGAACAACGGGTGTGTTATAGAGACTCAAGTCTCTTTTCGAAATGCGTTCGATTGCTGCACTCGGTCTCCATCAAAACTTATTAAAGCTAAAGAATATCCAACTCTGTACATTATTTACGGAGGCACAGGTTCTTCACTCCAAGTGCAAGCCTTACACACCGGTGTGTTGCCACAGGTGTTCAGGCGGACTAGAAGATGTTATTCGCCTCATTCATCTGGGCGAGTTGGACGGCCAGATGAAGTCAAGAGACGGTGTGACCTGCTACCAGAGTTCTGCTCAGCAGGAGGATGACATGGTGAGGCTGTGACGCTCGACACAATTCAAGCGTCCCTGTTATGGTCGGTTATACAGGGTGGGTCATAAGTAAGACCCCCTTTCAAAATTATTACATCACTAGTACCACAATGGGTGCAGAGCTTTTTCAGTGTATCAGTGCTACCGCCGTGGGTGAGGGTGCTTTACTTATGGCCCACCCCGTACAAACGCAAAGGGGCTCCCGTGAGAGAGACGCCAATCCCATGTGTAAGCATTCAAAGTCTGTTAACGCCAAATGGTGGTCAATTTTCCGCAAGGTATCGAAGAAAGGAGATCGTACTTTGTGTAAATCTACATTCATTTGATACAAATTCAATTTATTCATATAAATAAACTCTTAAAGGTCTAGGTATGCCCATCAAACATTTGCTAAATTTAGCTGCTAGTCACCAGACGGGTATGCTTGTCAGGCGTGTGGTCGGTATGCTTGTCCAGCTCCTGCTGTGCATGCTTGTCATGCACCTACCTCACTTACTTAACGACCATCTAATACACATACTTGTCAGATGCTTCGCGTGTCTAGCACCCGAAAGGTAGAGCACAAGTAGTAGTTGTGGGTGGCATTCTTGAGCGCTATATTATAGCGGAATATTTGCTCCAAAGATGCCTCCTTCAGGGTCTTCATTTTTGAACAGCATGCAATGCTGTTTTTTTGAACAGAGTCTATAATAATGCAAATATCCTATGCGTGTCAATATCAGACATGTTCTTTAACATTAAGAGTACGTTAATCTTCGGTAAATTTTTTTGTTAGATTATTACGAACACATTCGTTGTGTCATTTTATTTCTTTGCACCAGGCGCTGGGTTCTTGGTCAACCTCATGCACATGTTTGAATAACGCAGGTGCGAAATTCTTCGTATTTTTTCACAATAGGAGTAAACATGCTTACTTCATTTCTGATTGTCATTGAGTGAGTAAGCGATTTAATGCAGATAACCTCCGACTACCGCAGGTAAGGTGATCTTCGTGTACCCGAAGCACCGTATGACTGCTTTGTTGATGGTGGCATAGCATACATATGTTGGATGCAGGGTTGGGGTGACTATAGGGTACGGACAGGACGTAACACACACGTTGGAATCACTGTGCTACAAGCCTTCGCCCACGGATGAACAGAATGAGAGAAGGAATGCCTTTTGAAGTGTTGATGACACCACGTGAGTCAACAGGCTGTACCGACAATTATCTCTCCGCGCATTGACTCCAGTACAAAGGTCTCGTCAAAGAACATAAAGGGTTTGCTGAATTTTCAAACATTCCATCACATATTTTCTCAGTTACCCTTGTTGAAGGCTTGTCTATTCTTTGATGCACAGATTTGTGTATTTTACGAGCTTTATAGTCCCTGGAAGCGGCCAGGAAAAAGAATAACTGGATGTGTGTGCAGGAACGTGACCCGAGCTGTGACGGTGCGCACTCCCTAGGCCGCGTCGCAAAAAGGACTCCGCGACTTCGTCAGGGGTGAGCGAATGCCCAATAACTGCGCCGAGTGGAGTCCGTAAGTTCGCGTACTCAGCAGTGGAAACTCACGACAGCTTATGTGAGGGCTTCGAAAGTCTAAACTTTCAACCGAAATTCTGATAGCAAGTAACTCTACCCTGGCAAACATGTACTTGAGATGTATTCTGTGGCTTGAAATAAAAATTTTGGATCGCCATTTGCAATTTTTTCTGGTTCAATGTAGGACCATGGGCAACGAAAATTGTTGAAGTTTTTTCAGAGTTATTTCGGCCGTGGTAAAGTGGCATCAAGGCGAAAACGCGTGGGAATGCGCGAAGACTACTGATGAATAGTGGCAAAAGATGATTCTTTGGCTTTTTAGCAAGCAAGCAGAGAGGTTATGAGTAGGTCCGAATTAGAGTTCAAAACAATCTGACACATTAAGGGTATTTTTATAAGAGAAATTGTATGCCTTGTATCTATCAAACAGCTGCCAATGAGCAGTTGTGAAAGTGCACTCGTATTTTTACCACTGCATGAAAATTAGATATTTGCCCTTCAGAAGCATGCCACTTTTAATTTTTTGTCACAAGAGTTTTTTGGGAAGGTCGCTTGAGATGGATAACTCCCAGCACCTCACCTCAGACCTCTCAACATCTGACTTTACTGAACTGCACGAACAGCATGCGCACTCGTCAGCATTTTCCTCCTGCATGTTTACTGAGCTTGAGCTCTCAAATCAGTTCACTAGAGATCGCACATCATGCTATCCTGTTGGCTGTCTTTGCCGTCTCGAGTTACCGTGAACCAATTACGCGCTAAAATAGAACTACAAGCAAAACACACTTAAAATTAACAACCGCTGCAGTACCACTGTGAACCTACATGAGTAGTCCCTCTGTAACGTGCAACTCACTGCAATCGCGCCAAAGTCCACAGTTTCAGTATCAATTGCAGGCAATTTCGCCGGACCAGCGAAGCTGTCCGCCGGGGCTGAGTGGGCGGACAGGAAGTCCGGGAAGATTTGGACGTCATCCGCACCAACTTGAGGACGAGAGCCCCTGGGGAAGCGTCTCATCTACCAAGTTTTGGCTCTCTTGGGACCTTACTTCTAGTTTCAAGGCTTACTATACTTCTACGCTCGTCTATGACTGGGGTCGTTGCGTTTCCAGTCTGTGAAGAACAAGAAAAACTGAATTTTTATGATAACTGAGCTGTTCAAGTTTTTATTAACATTCTTGAGCGGTTCATTTTTTCATAATTAAGTCGTTCATTTTTCATTAAAATTGAGGTGCTCTATTTTGAAAACAATAACCAGTCGGTCAACGTTCGTCTGAAGCATTTGACTCTCATCTCATTTCCCGCTATAAGATCAATAACAGAACTGCCAGAACTTCAATCTCTCATCCCATATCACGCGGTAAGATCAATAACAGAACTGCCAGAACTTCAATCTCTCATCCCATACCACGCGGTAAGATCAATAACAGAACTGCAAGAACTTAAATCTCTCATCCCATATCACACGGTAAGATCAATAGCAGAACTGCAAGAACTTAAGACAGTAGGCATAAGTCTCTCACCGAGATACGCCTCAGTCAAGTCTGAAGCGACAGAGCCTCTTTATGGAGCAAGCGGTCAGCACAGGATATTCTATTATTCAAGATAAGATTGAAGTTTCATATAACAGGCTCGCAGATATAAGAGACACATCCTTGCGTGCGTAAAGCGAGGCTGGAAATTCTTGCTTCACTTGCGGATCGTCTTACCTGGCAAACAAAAGTTATACGTACTCCAGGAAATGAATTCTACCTCTCGATAAACATATCTCGCAGCAAAAACAATACAGCTAACGAGTTAATTAAATAACCCTCGAGAGGAAACAAAATACGAAAGTGAGTTCATGCAGTGATAGAGTGGAGACCAATCGTGTTTTCAATACAGCGTCTTGGGTACCGACTTTCATTACTAAAGTCGTAGTACTATTGCATCGTGATTATTTACATGTATTCACGTTATCACCATCGTAAGGATCTATCAATAGACGTTTGGAGTTGACATAATAGAGCTGATGAAAAGCGCGATACCGATCACGTGCTGCCAGTTTGCCACGCTGGCAGTTACACAACCTCCACAAAATACTGACGGAGCTGTGGAGCAGCGGCGCTCTGTCTCCCATTGTAGTCTGGCACACTCGGCCGGGTGCCGTGACAGCGCTAGAAGTCTCTTAAAATGCTAATATAACTCATGAATTTAAGTTTTCTCCAATAGGATGATAGGACATGTATAATAATGTACTTATAAACTGGTGCAATAGATTTCTTTTGAGAGCGTAGGGTGTTGTTCAGAAGGCACGTGGGTATTGAGCGGTTCACTACTATTTACCTTGTTTCAATATAAGCTCCTTTTGATCGCGATAACTTGGGTAAGAAGAAAACAGAAACTTAATGAGCTAAGAAGTAAAATCCAACCTTAACCTCTCATTGAAAGTCACCTACCATAGGCCCACTGAGCGTCTATAAGCGTGATAAAGCATCCCTGTAGATGACGCGAATATGGCTTTAGTGTACAGGCGTACACGATGCGTACGTGTGATAAGAAGTGCACGCCAGCTATACATCACACAAACTTGAGCTGTTCAATGTAAAACCCCACCATTTTCTCTTTTATATGATTCGTTAAATCCGTTAACAACTTATCTCAATGAGCGCCACGAGCGCTGCAGCAGTCGCAATCTTGAGCCATACTTGGAGTAATTTACAAGCTCCACAGAGAGCCAGAGCTCATACTCATACATGCACAGTACTTCTCTCAGATAGTATGGGTCGCTTCCTGTCGTCGTGCATCATGCGCGTATGCGGGGTGTGATGCCAAGACTGGCAGTAATTACATATAGTAAAAATTTTTGGTACGCCCAAGCAAATAATCAGGATGCGCTACTCGGTCCCCACAGGGCCGTTTGTCACTACACCAGCAGCCGGGCAAGCACAAACACTGCCTAGAAAAAACTACTCGTGGAATGTGTACAAACGGACCGCCAAAGTTGGTTGATTTTACGTAGCTTCTGTGAGAAAATGAGCACGGGGACAGGCTGCAGTGCTTTCGGTGTTCAGATATGAACGTGCAAATTTGGTCTATCTTGCGTCATAAATAAACACTTGTGGTTTCAGAGTGAATCAACCTTTCGTTTGAGGTACTTTTATTCACCATTTGGCAAAATAAGATGAATAAGAAGTGCTATGACTTTTTTCATGTGATATCGTGACTCATGAGGCGAAAGGTCTTTAATTGTATTTTATATCACTTTTGATTTATTGCAATTGCATCCTGTGATGCCAGCACACAAACTTCAAGTATAGAAAGAGCATGCATTCGATGTCTGTAAAATCTGCCCACGGGAACTGCAGACGGCAGCACTAAGCCCCTCAACCTCCGTGTGAGACCATCAGCAGGGGTCTCACCGCGCCAAAACGTTGACTGGTTGGCGCCGCGTGCCTCTCAAGTTCTGTTACGTTTTTGATCACACAGAATAATATTCAATTTGGCATAAGCACTAACATCTACTAGATTCAAATTTATTTAAAGGATTTCATTTCTATTAGTAGATACGTCTACTACTTCGAAGGACTTTTGTCTCTTGTTTAAGGTCTGGCTGATGTTTGTACAGCTCCCCCGCTGCATAAACTAATGTGAACACTGCTGTACTCGATGGTTCTGCACTTTTCAGTTTGTTATATCGTTACTGACATACGTACATACCACGTAACGTAAATTTATGCAGAACAATACGAAGCTTATCCAGGATATTTACATCGACTATGAACACTGCTCATTTCTCGTCACTTGAGGGAGTGATGTGTTTTTGAGCCCTCGGTGATGGGACCAGGCCAAGTAGAGGAGCGTCTCCTAAACCATGCTTACGTAATGCAAGGCCAACGTTGAGCGAATCAAACATCCGAGATTGCTATCTTGAGTATTTTCATGCAAATTAAGGAGATTTTAATTAAGAGACAGCAATTTTCATCGTCATCCAGACAATGTGCACACTCCTCCCTCTCCACTCCCACAACGTACTCAACACTCTCTCCAAAATATACTGCCGAGCTGTCTTACTGTACAAGGATAAATTGAACTACTTTATTTGTGTGGCTGAACAAAAACTCCACGTTCCTATTCAGTAAGTCCACTTTCCATAATTCAGCAAGTCCACTTTCCATAATTTTTATGGAAGTCAGTTTAGCTCTCATCGGCCCTTTCACTGCTCCCTCTGGTCTTTCTCGATGAGAAACGCTCCCTGCAAAATTTAAAGTCAGTTGAAGATTCATTGATTTAATTAACTCGAGGCGTAAAATTAAGAAAAGCTTCTCGTGAGCTTTCTATTTTGTACGAAATATGTATCATTATAAGAGGGTCGAGCTTTTCATCATTCGCTTGCAAAACTAGTGGGAGAAATCAAATAAGTTATGCCAGTACATTTGTAAAATTAATTTCAAAGTCCGGTTGCTATTCTTCAAGTAGATAGGATACAAATTCATCGCAAGAGATTCCAAAATCCGTGTTTTTGTGCGGCGCACTTAACTGATCTGCTTCATTTAATCCAGTTTGGCTGCCTCCAACTCGGACCTGCCCACCCTTGCAACCTGAACGGGTGCTTAATCGCAATCGAATGTTTGTTGAAGCAGCTGTCAGGGCGGCGTGGGGCCCAAATTCCCCGCAGGAGACTGCGCCGCAGCGCCACTCTATTTGGCGCTAGGATCAGAGCTGCAGACCTGCTCCTAATCTTGCCTTTCTGCCCAATTGTTGCCCTGAATCTACAGTAGGACCTCACTGACTGGGAAAAGGGTCGTTGAAACGTCTAATTTCCGACAAAATCCCACGGACTTACATGTAGCCGGCTCCCCATCACTCTGTTACCTTCACGAATCAAGATTATAACATAGCCAGTAACGTAAATTTACCTCTTGCGTAGCCATGACGGCCATTGGGGCCGGGGCTTGTACTTGGTTTACGTGGCATGAAGCTGGAGAGGTGATCACAGCGCCCTCTAGACAGGGAGCTAGTCTTTCGCGGGCTTTCCCCCTCCCATCAACTGGCCCCCGTTATTTACTTGCGTGGGGTGGGAAACCTGGCGCCGGGAGGACTCGAACTCGCGATTACTCGGACAGCAATCGGGCACCTTACCCACCAGGCTATCCAGGCCCAGTTTCTGTCTGTTCATGAAACTATCCATTTTTGCACTACTGATGTGGAGTTCCCTACCAGTACGGACAGTAAAACAGCCCCACGCTGTGGTACTGCCTCTTCCACTCTTGACGGTACAGATGATTTTCAATTTTGCTTTTAATGGACCATACAGCACGTAATCAAAACTCAATTACTTCGCCAAGATGGTATTTGCCAACCGTTAAGCATGTTTTGCCGCCAGGAGAGGAGTTCTGCGAGGAGTGAAGACATGCAGACCACTTCGATGGAAATATCTAATAACCATTTTTCGAGTGACGGGAACTCCTTGTGACTCTAGTTCTTTCTGTAGGAATGTACGGGTTGTTATAGGCTCAGTATACGTGTTCAAAAAATCTAGAGAGGTAAGGATTGTGCCGATCGTAGTTTGTCTACATTACATATGCTTCTGGAAGTTTCTGGGAGGTTAAAAAGTTGTCTAAGTCACGATACTTAAATTGTGCAATAAAATCGCGATGAGTAACCGTGGTATGAATTTTGATACTTTTGTCCCATGTATTTTTTTGCTTCGTTGATTTTTCGTTACCAGTAAATTTTGTTCTATTCTATTTAAATATTTTTGTAAATATGTGGTTTCTGAACTACCTATACTCTTTACGCCCAAACCAGAGCTCGAAATTTCCAAAATACGTCAAAAATGGAGTTGCAGAAATGCATGCCTCCACGAGCTGGAAGTTGGCCCGGGGAGTGTCAAGCTAAGGAGATTTACCATGTGAAAATCATGAACTTTTGAATCATGTAGCTTTACAATGTTCATTTAAAATGATAATCGTGAACAGAGAAAAGACAATATAACACAGCCGACAATGTTCATGAGCGCTCATCAAAATGACGCTTGCAATGCAGGCAGAAATGCATTTATAAAACAAGGCCCTTCACTGATATAAGTGCATACTGCATAAAATGACGTCGATGACATTTTTTGTTTTAACATCCTCTGTTAATTTCTACTCACAGAGTCGAAAAATGAGATCGGGGGAAAATTGCCTTGTGCCACCATTTTAGTAACACCCTTCATTATTCACTATCATCAGTTAATTTTACACGAATAAAGATCGCTAGAATATCAGGTAGATGAGTTAGTAATTCGCTGAATTGAAATTGTGTTGATATTCTAGGAAAGAAAT
Organism: Orchestia grillus; assembly: GCA_014899125.1. NCBI lineage: Eukaryota > Metazoa > Arthropoda > Malacostraca > Amphipoda > Talitridae > Orchestia > Orchestia grillus. Next base: position 24,756 of record VOMN01024713.1, read on the forward strand.
GCCGCGCACTGCAACACTATGCAACATCAATCGTTGATCACATTTAACGTACGACTCCAATCGACCACTTATTGGACCCTCATGTTACATTTGCTGAGGCGAACTGACAGACACAAGACGTGGCTAGATATCAAAATTTTCCTTTTTATTCCACTTTCAATAAACGCTTGTTTATCATTATTGGTCTTTTTCAACTGTGTGATATTTTATCTATCTTTCAATTCGAGAGAAAAAGTTTTTTATCTATCAACACGGGTACCCATGTTACAATTTACTCCGCCAAGTTACATGGCGCCAGTACTCCACCAAGTTACAGTAATTTACACTACTCTGCAAAGTTACCAGGCGACGGAGCTCAATCCTTCAGTCAGACGGAAACGTGAGGCAGCAAATGTTCCTCATCTGGGCCGTGTCCTCGACATTCATAACAGGTTCGTGCACATACATTGGTCCTTGCGGTAAACACACACAGCCATACACATAAGTCCTCGCAATCACCGTAGCTTATGCTTTTAGCACTTCCCCACTGCTAAGTCAAATTTAGACATCAGCTAGAAGTGGAATTCAATATATTGTACATTCTCATTCATGTTTGAGTTTTTTCTTTACGAAGAATTCTGTACTCACCGACTGAAGAAACTCTCAGAAGCTCAACAATCACTCACCTGAAAAAAAGGCACGTACGCATTTAATGGAACGAAACAATTAAGGCGAGTTCATGTGAGCTTTCCATCACTCAAGACTTTCCTAGGAGCCTCGTAGCACTCCAGTCACGCACCAACCCACATAAAGCGTTGATAAAAGAAGGCCAATGGAGGCGGTGTAGCATAGATACCGTTCGAACCTACAGCTTAGTTTACTCTCCTCCGAATTTATGAAAAGGTTTCGGGGCAATGCCAGTTTTGCTGCCAAAAACATTTAGGAGTATCAGAGAAGTCAGATACCATGAGCCAGCACAGCAAGCACTGCTTTCCCCGTTTTCAATTCAATTTTATGTCGTACGTTGATAATTTTTCCAACCAAGAAAAAATGTTAGACATGATGTAAACAAAATGAGTAAATAAAAAAAACTGCGATAAGTATTCAGAAAAATATTTTTGCTGTTATATTCAGGATTAAAAAAAAAATTAAAATATTTCTTATTTATTAACATTTACTATTATTAAAATAACCCCTCCTCCCAAGTTAACTCTTTGCCCCACAAATGGTTTTAATGTTGAACAAAAACAGTCCTTAAGAAATTCTGACAGAATTTATACATACAGTAAATGAGCTCATGCTACAAACATTTCGAAAACCACTTTCCTCAGAATGAAGTTAGCTTTTCTTAAAAAGCCAAATCAAGCCTTATTATATAGATATGTGAGGCTGCAGCTAAGCCAAATCAAGTCTAATTGCAGACATACTGTACATAGGGCTGCAGCTAGTTCTTCACCTAAAGCTGAATGCAGCCTCATTGCCGAAGAATTTTGGTCGGTAGAGGGTTGAGGAAACTGTATAACATATGATTCAAGGTGCGGCCAAGGGTTTATGGGCTAAGTGTTTGTGAACCAAGGTTAATGGGTGTTTCAAGCTAAGGGCTTATGGGTTAAGGGTTTATGAACCAAGGTTAATGGGTGTTTCAAACTAAAGGCTTATGGGCTAAGGGGTTCTAGGTTACTGGCTTAGAGTTAACAGCTCATAGGCTAAAAGTTGGGCTAAGAGCTAATAGGCTAAGGGTTCATGACGTCATCGATAGCACGCGCCTAAACCAAAACATGTCTCTCGCCTGCGTGATAATTCATCTGCGGTAAACACGTAGGGCGCTAGGCAGCCTGATACCTCGCTGCGCATCTTGCAGTTATGATATCAGTGGGGTTGGTTCTCTCATGAGATGCTATCGACTTTGTGGACTGATGCTGAGGTCAAATACTGCAAATTTCAACCGAGTGAAGGCACATCACACATTGTGTATGCATGTCAGATTACGTATCACATTGCGTGCATGTGCCATAACGCATATCAAAATACATGAACACGTCAAAATATATTAGGCAGCACGCGTCATTTGATGGATATCAAAGTACAACGCTGCTCAGCTCAACCCTCATGGAGAAGGATGGCACGAGAAGCGAGATTTCACGGACGAGGGTGTACACAAAAATATTATCCATTAAATCGAGGTGAAATCGTGAGCATTTCATAACTTACATTTTAATGAGCATTGAGACACTGGGTTTCAGCAAGCATGTGAAGATGAACCTAAGCTGTAAATTAGCATGAAGTTTTGTCGGGCGTTAGCGAATGCCTCCTTAAGGAGACAAACGTCAAATCACTGGTCGATGAATCCGAATTTGTAAAGACGTTTCATAAAAAACTTTGTAATCTCTACTAAAGCAAGTCGTTCAAAATCTGAGAGAAAACTTACTCGAGCAAGTCATTCAAAATTTGAGCGGAAATCTCCGAAAGAAAGTCGTTCAATAGTAGAGAGAAAATCTCCAATAGGAAGTAATTCAAAATGAGGCAGTCTCAGTATATTGCATTGCACGCTCTTTAGCGCAGAGCCAATCTGACTTTTTGTCACCCTATCGAAACATTTAAAAGAAAATACAGTTGAAAAAAAAATTGGGAAGTATAAATTATAGAAAATTATGGGTTCTAGCAGGGTAAGAAAAGTTCGACTGGCGAGTGTACCTGAGGTTCTCCAATTTCTGTATCTTTTCGGCGTCGTGCATCCCATGTCAAACAGAGACTTCGATTGCCCTTCTCCAGACGCTATGATCATAAAAATTGCAGGTAAGTGAAGGGAACTGAGGCTGACGCTACCTGGGCCTCCGTATCACTGGAAAGGCCTCAACCTATCCACACCGACACGGCGGTCCACGCGACTCTAGAATAACAAACTGAGGAGGCAGAGAACGGTCGGTCGGCCGCCCACTTGGCAAACGTTAAAGCGCCAGGGACACAAAGTACAAGTACATTTATTCAGAGTAGTCGCTGGTCGAAGTTGTCTCAGTAGCTATAGCCTTATTATTTTGCAGCACTTGAGTGGCTTCATGTTCAAAGTCGGTAACTAATCTTGTCGAGAACAAAAAATTACGTAGTTTTGTACACTTCTAAGAATGGAATAATCATTTTTAAATTTGCGTAAAAAATTGCAGCCTATCAGCTTAGAAAAAGTTTACTTCTACTCCTCCCTAGTCAGTCAAACTAGACGTTGCCTGCTACGCACGGATGTTGTATTCGTGCATACCTGCCAACACGAGGCTGTTTACGGTTTTATTCTTCAGCTTCAAAAAGCTATCAATTTAATATTCTGCCACCTTTTTTTCGAATAGTTCAAACACGTAGTTCAGAATATAATAGTTCATGCGCAAGTTATGACTTAAATATTGCATGAGAGCTCCCTACTATTCCTGTTTCGAAATTCATACTCAAGTCAAGTTCCCTTCAGTAGTATCCAAAGTTTTCTGTCAATATGTGAGTTGAGATAAAAAGTTGCATTTTAGTTACCAAAGTACTTCTGAATGTGTAAGTTATGATGGAAATTTCGCATTGCAGTTCCCGAAAATACTTCTAAATAATTTAATTTTCATCAGAAATTTGTCGCGTAGCTTCCTAAATTCCAGTCAGTATACATAGGCAAGTTTTCAATAAAATGTGTATTGTGAATCTCAAAGTTCTAGTATATACACAATTTTTCATGAAAATTCATATTGCAGTTCCCAAAGGTTTGATCAATACGCAAGTTTTCATGGAAATTCATATTGTAGATCCTACAGTTCTGATATGCAGTAAAGTTTTCACGAAAATTCGTATAGTAGATTCCAAAGTTCTGGTCAGTGGGGAAGTTTTCACCGAAATTCGTATAGTAGATCCCAAAGTTCTGGTCAGTAAGGAAATTTTCACCAAAATTCGTACAGTAGATCCCAAAGTTCTGGTCAGTAAGGAAGTTTTCCCCACAATTCGTATCGTAGATGCCCAAGTTCCTCTCACCCACTCAGCAACACCTCCCAACTTTGTGTGCCGAGGTTTACGTCAATAGCTGAGCAAGTTTACCTAAGAGCTCTGTCGTCAGAGTCGCAACCATTTCCGGGAAAAAGAGCGTATTTTGACAGGTCCAGCTAGCATAGGGGTTTTTATTTATGAAGGTGGGTGCCCGATCTCCATAGGAAGTGCACATTGGGCTGTGAGTGTGGCAGGGACTTGGATAATCTAATTTCTAATTAATTCCTAATTAATTCCTTGGTAATGCCTTCACACCTACTTACCTGCACGTGCTCTGGGGTCAATGTGCTCGAAAATTGCGAGCAACAACGTTAAGTATGAGAATTTTTAAAAAATTAAACTTCAAAAAGCGTGAACATTTGACAAGGTGAGTGCCTGACAATAAAAAGCATGAACCAGGGTTCAGATCTAAATAAAGTTCGGTAGGTTTATTCTTGTGGTTCAAGTCTAAGATTATCAACATGCTAATTATAAATGATGATAGAAACGTAGTTTTTCCGTACAAAGGTTTATAAAACTTTTTTGTAAAACAACTACGTTTTTATTAGTCTTCATTATTTGCTTCATTATAAAAATACGTTTCCTTGAAGTCTATTCGTGGAATTTCGTTATTAACCTTCATTCACAGGCAAGGCACTAATATAAAAAGAGAGCAGGAGTAACTACATCACACCGAAGAGTCATTGAAGTAGTACAAATAGATGAAACTTATACCTGTTAATGTAATTTACTGACTGAAACTATCCAGAAATGAAACTCAAGTTGTGAATAGATAAAAAAATTAATTTTTCCATGCGTTCCATTGATTTCGAGGCGGAATCATCTGAAACTCTGAAATTTCCTCGATATTAGAGCGGAAAATTTGAAGCAGCGATTTGTTCTAAGCTGGAAAGCGGTTGAAAGCCGGTGCCCCTGAGAGCAAATGGCCAGGGAAGAGGTTCCCTGCTGACCAGAATACGAGGCAGGATTACGGACAGCCGGTGAGCAGCGCCTCATCCGCATTCTGGTCACCGAGTGCGGACTGACTTGCGGGGCCAGCAGCAAACATCGCTGCGGCGGCCCCAGCGGTGCTCTAAATGGAGCCGTCCCGGGCCTGGTCGTGTCAGCTGCGGCAGGAGTGAACAGCAGGACTTGGTGGGGCCCTGCACGACTTGGTGCTGGTGGTGTCCTGCACGACTTGGTGGTGCCCTGCACGACTTGGTGCTGGTGGTGTCCTGCACGACTTGGTGGTGCCCTGCAGGACTTGGTGCTGGTGGTGCTCTGCAGGACTTGGTGCTGGTGGTGCCCTGCAGGACTTGGTGCTGGTGGTGCCCAGCACGACTTGGTGCTGGTGGTGCCCTGCACGACTTGGTGCTGGTGGTGCTCTGCACGACTTGGTGCTGGTGGTGCCCTGCACGACTTGGTGCTGGTGGGGCCCTGCAGTTGGCAGAATTTGTTGCAATGAAGTGAAGCCTTGTACTCACTGAACTTACCACCTCACGTCTACTGTGCGGGGCACACTCCAAGAGATACCCTGTATGAACTGAAGATGAATGTTGTACAGGGTATCTAGCACATCGAAAAGGTAGCAGATCTTAAAAGATAAAGTGACTGTACAATATCACAGTGAATTTGCGATTTGGTACTAAAATAAAAATAATTTATTTAGTTATAATTTGACTTATATAATAGATGTCCAAAATAAGGCAAAGGTAAGAAATGATCTTGTTTGGGCTGTTGAGGGCCCATCAGGTTCACACTCTTTGGACAATTTCTTAAAACATGGAAGTAAAAAAGAAAAATGATAACGATCTAGGGAAAATAATTTCAAGAAAACAATTTTTACGTGAAAATTAGTGTAGATTGAACAATTACTGTAAGTACGGGAAAGCATTGTTTAATACAATTAATTTCGAAACTATTTGCAGTAAAGCTAAAATAATTAGTTCGTACGCCGGTGAAACGTTCCTGATGTAAAACGGTGGTATTGAATCTATTATGCTACTTTGAGGCCAAAATCTCAACAATTGACCAAATAAGAAGTAACAGTGATAATTCAGTTTAAAAAGTGGGTAAGCAAAAGTCTGAGCCAAATGGAAGGAAAATTATCAAACTGGGTAAGAGGCCAAGAGAAAGAAAAAATTCCTTTCTCCAAATTACAAGACTCCAAAAAATTTTGTGCCTCCGACTGAATAAAAAAAATTCTGTGAAAAATTATGGTCTTCCACGCGAAATCAGAAACCAATGCAGAACTTCGTGAGCACTTTGGTCGAAAGGTAGAAAAAACGCAAAGCAGTCGCAGAGCAGGTGAGTCTGGATAAAAACGAGGTGATCGCCCCCTCCTTCGATCTTCACTTCATGAAGTGGCAACTTTCGCTGCCGTGTTTATAAAATTTGATGCGGTGCAACGATTGCTTGTAAAGCTCGGAGCGACGAATTCTTTGCGTTATGCCCTGCACTTGACAAATGGCTCCAGTGCAGCGTTTTCAACGCAACGGGACACGTTTTGTAGTCTCGAGGTGTCATCACGAGATACAGCGTCGTAATTGTCGCGTTGAATTCCGTCTTGTTTGTAACTCATTTAGAGGATATTTATCGTACAGAGGTTTACATTTAATATATTTATCACGCAGAGGTTTACATTTATTATATTTATCGTGCACTGGGTTTATATTTATCCTACAGAGGCTTATATTTATTATATTTATCGTGTACAGGGTTTATATTTATCGTACAGAGGTTTACATTTATCATATTACATTTATCATGCACAGGGTTTACGGCGATGACACTTTTGTACTTTTCAAACATATATCCCATGCATCTTTTTTCCAAATTTTTTTTAAATTTAATCACCCCAATAATAATTTACATTGGAGTGTGAATAAAGTTCTAATTGTCATTTCTTCATGTATTGGTCTCGAAAGAGAATAATAGATTCAAAACACCCGCATTTCGCTAGAATTGTTTCACCGGCTTAGGAACTAGTTATTTTAGTTTACCCCAAAGATTTTCAAAATCAATTGTATTACCCTATAATTACTGCGGTAGTTCAAACGACGGGAATTTGTACGAAGAAATTGATTTCATGAATTTTTTGCCACACTCTATAGTTATCCTTCCTCTTTGTTTTACTCTCGTTTTAACAAACTCTTGTCCAAAAAGTGTGAGCTCTCACCAGGGCTCAAACGAGATCATTTCCTATCCTTTTAGATCTTAATCAAATGAAATAAAGAAATTGAAAAATTAAATAATTAAAATTGAATAGATCATTTTCGTTGTATGTACCAAATTGCAAATTCTGTGTCATGCTGTGTGATCATTTTAGGACGGATTTATTTTTATTTTTTAAGATCGTCTACGTTTTAGCCTGCACAGCTTCTTGACACACGGATTTGGTGGTGCACAGTGTGCATGCAAGTACACAGGGAGCACCTGTCGTACTGCCTGCACTTGGATCTGGCCGAAGTAGTCGTATTGGTAACATTTTATCTTGTCCCACTGTATCATCCATCCGGTCCCACGTCGGGCTGTGCGTCGGTCCCACGTCGGGCTGTGCGTCGGTCCCACGTCGAGCTGTGCGTCGGTCCCACGTCGA